>JACXGK010000898.1:0-85581 GCA_016801125.1 Novumbra hubbsi
TGGCATCTGGGGTGGAGGGCTAGTGGAGTGGTCACAAACCTGGCATCTGGGGTGGAGGGCTAGTGGAGTGGTCACAAACCTGGCATCTGGGGTGGAGGGCTAGTGGAGTGGTCACAAACCTGGCATCTGGGGTGGAGGGCTAGTGGAGTGGTCACAAACCTGGCATCTGGGGTGGAGGGCTAGTGGAGTGGTCACAAACATTGAACCAGTAAATGAAAGACCACTGGGTATTATCTCTGAGCAGGCAAGGTCAATAGTTGCTCTGTACCTGAGCAAGGCCCTAATTATGCAAATAAGAATATGTTCCTTGCATAGTTACCCAGTCAAATAAAGGATTAAACATCAACACAATTCCAAGTGAACCCCTTTTATGAATTCCCTAATAATGAAATGCTTGTCAAATACATGAAGAGAACTAATGTTTTTGGTATTTTAGCCCCTTCAGGTCTTTGTAGTCTACCTGTACCAATTAAGCCCACGTTAGTGTTCAAAGTAAACCAAATATTACTGTTTATGACTTTCTGTCTCTACCTGTAAAGCATCCTATTAGAAATCATTTCCATCTAGAGTTTTTTTCAGTTTCTTTCTCACTCCATCGAAGGTGAACCATCTCACAGTATGTGGTTACAAAGACATTCTCCCTCTGAGTTTCTACGTCACAGAGCCATGCATTTCATCCTTGAAAGAAAACAACTGTTTTTTCATTCAGGGGAAGCCTGAGAGAAAGGCTGTCAGATTCCATCTGTTACTGATGGCATGTACAGCTTTCCGCTGAACACCACCGACCCCAAAACACATCTCCGAACTCATTAATTGTGCCAGTGCCATTCCCAAACCGGGTACCGATTCTAAAGTCATCTTAAATCAAAACGCACCAGTGTCTGTGTGGGACATCTGCTTCTGCGCATGCTGAAACTTAAACATTTGAAATGTGTCCCAACACACCCCTAAAATGTTTCTAACATCGGAATGGCTCATATAAAAGTCTTCAAAATAGGCAACAACACAGAAATGACATTACACCATCTCTTTACTCAAGAAGAAATTACATTATACCATCTCTTTACTCAAGAAGAAATGACATTACACCATCTCTTTACTGAAGAAGAAATAAAAAATACAAGGACAAACATGGTATAGAAATTATGAAAAAATTGACCCAAAATACCTAGAATCAACAAAAATAACATCATATAATAAATAAGATAATTAATTTTGAGAATTACAAACGAACCAATCGGAGGTTTCAATTTCTCATGTTAACATAGTATAAAAAAAATATACAATCAGTTTTCTCACTAACCAATTCTAAAGATTGTAATAGATATTCATGTTTAATTAAAAAAACATAACTTTGGGGTACAGATTTCAAATATTAGATTTTTATGCTTTATGCTTTGTTTCCATCCAAATAATATCATATAACATATTTCAATATTAATTCAACAGTCATTTAACGGGAATATAGTTACTTAGTTAATTCTAAAACAACTTTACAAAACATAAAAATATATATAATCGTTTTTCCTTAATTGTCACAGAAAGTACTTGAATCTTCCAAATAATGAATTTGGACAAACACATATTACATGGATACGTTTTGTGTAAGATTTTAAAATGTGTTTCTTTTACTTCATTTAAATACAACATATTTGTGTAAGTAACCAGGCCTTAGTACAATTTATTTCTGCAATATGTTCATTACAAAAGAATTTCCCTCTAGGAAGAATTGTTGTGTACTTAATTTATTGTTTTGTTTTCCTCCAATAGAGGGCAACCTTCTAATAAACGTTCTGTATCTATGTTGAACTCCCAAAGCACAAGCAGGATTTCTTTAAAATAATTAGACTTTAATGTATTGTTGCATATAGAATTAAAGTCTTTATAGTGTAGTGGGTATTTATAGGTTTCTAAGAATGTATTATATGAGTGGAAATGTCTTTCTTTATCAAATAAACCAACAATAAAAAATTTAAATAAAACCAGAAAGAATAAAGATGTAATATTAACAACAATCTTTGTTATTCCATTTTTTACAAAGTTATATTTTTGGGCATGTCTTCTTTTATGTTCCTGCAGTAATTTAGTTAACCAGGCGGTCGAGCAAAAATGTTTTTGCGAACAAATATGCTGTCCTTTTTGATCATCCGTGTGCACCCATCTTCAGCACGACCCGGAAGACATTCCCTTATTGCTCTCTTGACACGTATTAACTAAGTTGGTTTGGTGAAGTCAAGAGTGGAATTGTTCAACGTTGCAGGTAATACAACGGGTTTGTTTAGCTGTATTGCTTTGTAGAATCTACAACACATAAAACCCGTGTATAGTTTGGTGAATCAATCATTGTTTAGGCGTATTTTGTAGCTGTACTGTAAACCACAATGAAGCGGAGCTACAGCTAGGCTGGCGCTGCAAATCTGTAGTGTAGCAGGTTAGCTACTGTGCCTTTGCCTAACGTACTCCATAGCACTGCACCGTTACGTTGTTTTGTGTTTGTGGCATTAGTAAACGTGTACATGTTAGATAGCAAACTCAAACGTTTGTTTTAACGATGGTTACCTTACATTATTATTACCGGACACGCTGATATGGCCGGTGAAGTGAAAAGTTGATCGGAAATGTATTAGTCGGGGGTGTTTATGGCAACCGGTCTTAGGTATCGTTAATGAAGTAATCGTTAATTGATAGATGTTTGTTATAAAACGGGCATTGTATTCGTCACCGATCAGTGCCAAACGATGTATTATATAAAACAATTTGAAGTAAGCAACAGATTAAAGTGACAAAATGTCGATGTTTGCACGAACACGTTCTGTTTTGCTTCATCTACGCAGCAGCATTTGCGAGGCTGATTAGCTAACTCCACAGCCATGTTATTCATTGACGTGTGTATTGTAAACAAGACACCACATGGAATTCATGCTTTGCGGGGGTATGGTAACACCAGACTGTGATATTTTAATTCAACCACACTGAACTTCATTGGTCGTTGTATAGTTGCTTTAAATGTGGTAGCTCGGGACTACATTTAATACATGGACGAGCTTAGTGTCTCCAGGAGAGGTTTCAGAACCACTCAAGTTTACTGAATGAACTATTGAAAAGCAGGGGTAGTGAGTTGTGAAGCATCAGCCTGGACACCGGCCGTTAAATATATCATACTTCACAAAGTGTTTGATTAGAACATAGTAAGATATGCTGTTATAATATTGTAAGTGTTCCACTTTAAATGACATGTTTGTATTGAGACGTTCTATGATGTACAACTCGTGTAGAAGAATGATGGCAATTCTTGCTTATGTCAACAAAATGAAAATCAAAGTTTAATACTTAATTGTTGAAAAAGTGGTATTACTGCATTTCTACAACCTACAAACAGGGTAACCTACCTCAAGCTCTGTTTAAGAAAGGTTTGTGGAAATAAGTTCCACCTTCTTTGGTACAGCGGTATTTTTAGGCTTTAGCTTGCTAGCCATATAGCTTTTAGCTAACTAATTGGCTATTATTACAAAATAAAATCTAATGCTTGCATAGTTTGGTGTGATTATTAGGTCTATAACATTAGTAAGTCCCACTTTTCAGATGGACTAATGTCTGCTGATGGTAGCTTTCTAAATAATTTTGCATAATTAACCTTAGCTAGTGTTAGCTAAGAACTGTGTATGTGTATTCTGGGAATATATCACAAGGACTTCCCATATACGTGTTACATACTATTTTTGGTAGACTGTCAATGCTCTGTCTGCAGCCGTACACTGCTAATATAAATGAGTATTTCTGTTTTGCAGCCAATCAGAAATGTCTGGGTCAGGGTTTGACAACATCAACACTGATTTCTACCAGTCCAGTTACAGTGTGGAGGACCAAGGACAACCTGCTGGATATGGCTACAGTAATGCAGAAGACCCCTACAACCAGTAAGTTTTGTCTGAGAATAAACATCACATGTCTGTCCGTAATCTCCTCTGTGATACACTTACGGGTCTGTTTTGCAAGTTCTGTCCCACATTTGTTACACGGTGTCTTCAGCCACTGACAAAGCCAAAGAGGTGTTCTGAGAAGTGTCTCTGTCCCCTCCCAGGGGTCAATATGGTCAGTATGACTACTCCCAGTCAGGAGGATATCCTGCCCCAGGGATGATGCAACCCCAGACACCCTACGTAGGCCAGATCTACCAACCAACACCGGCCTTCACACCATCGCCAGCTCAGTCAATGTACAGCAGTAGCTTTGACGACGAGCCCCCACTGCTGGAGGGTAAGGATGATCTGGTGATGAGACATCATGGGTGAAAGAGCTGGTCAAGAGCGTTAACACAATTACTTAATCCCAAATGAAGCCTTTTTCTCTACCTCCCTCGGCATGTTTAGAGAAGACTTGTGGGCTCCATATGACCAATCAGAAGCCAAATTTTGATTTTAGATTCTATCGTACTCTATCAGAATGATTGGGTTTTGTTTGTTTGCTTTTGAGTTTAATGTAATTTTTCTCTTTTGCCAAAAACCTTCTCTGAATCTGAAATCGCTTACTACGTACTTTGCGGATGATGATAAAGTTTTTACTGTTTGTAGTAAGCTAGTATGTCAGTATTGGGACCGACTGGGACATACTACCTTGTTATAAGATCGCGTCTCAACATTGGATTTGTTGCGTATTAACAATAAACCAAGTTTGAATATTTATTTAGGGACCATGAAGTTTACTTCCACCACAAAAAGTATCTATGAACTAGCCATTTTTAAAAGATTATAAGGCAGTAATATTATTAGGCTATTAGTAGTGAGAAGAATTGAGCAATTGCTAGCGAGACTAAAGACGAACTTTACACTGCCAAAGCTATTTAATTTCATGGCACGACAATGTTCACGCACATAACACAAGAGCTCACACTACGTGAAACAAAGTAGACACGTTTAGGATTTCATAATAAGATAACTAATAAAAAGGACTGTTATCAACTTTTATATAGTAGTAATTTGTTCTCTCAGGTATGTTTATTAATCGATAAGTAAAGTCTGAGCAACGTACTTATTTAATGAGATGGGTGGGACTGCGTTTTGGAGCGAAACCGTTTCATCCTGGGTTTGATTGTTGAAATGGCAACTCTAAGATCGCCCCCCATATTGAGACGTTATCTGTATTTGTTTTTGGAAAATGTTGCCTCACACAAGTAGGTTGATTCAAACAAAATTAGTACATCCTTCACTGCTTCTGGGTTTCCCTCCGCAACAGAAATTGGTTTGCCTTGTGGCGGACGTGGCCTTTAAGGTCCGTTCACCGGACAGCTCCATCAGCGTGTCCTTCAGGTTCCATGGCAAATGATCCCCAGTTACCGTGAACGGTTGTTGTATCCAGTCGTGTATATGTGTATATATATGTATATATGTATATATATGACTGGATACAACATATGTATATCACTATGTATATGTATGTGTCTCAAGAGTTATCTCTTTTCGGCAGAACTTTATAAAATGGTCCACAGTGTCTTGGATATGTGAAGTGATCATTTCTGTCCTGTTATGTGGATCTTGTTCAATGTCTTTAACATTCTTCCAGCTTGGAAAAACATTCCATCAGCCCATCTCCTACTTTTTTGTGAATGCATTGATTTTAATCAAAATCTGTATTTGTGCCTGGTAGCAATGAGTGCTTTAAGTTTGTCAAATATAAATGCAAGTAAACACCAGTTTGTCTGGTGGCTTTTGCTGGGGGGAAATGGTTGGTAACTCTTGCAGGTAGCTCTAACTCCTTTTGGCGAAAAAACCTGATTCATTGACATGACAGAATTGGTTTGTAAATGTCTTTTCCGTTTCACTGGCTATAAACATTTGAGTACTAGAACCTCTGAGTAAAGACTGCATTGGGGATGATGCGCATCGTTAATGATAAAGCAAGTGGACCCAAACTATAAATTCCTCTTAAATGTTTTGAGGTTTGAATGGTTTCTCAGGCTAGAGGGCCAATCAGATACATTTTCATTGCTATGGCCTGTCTATTCGCAGAAAGGCCATTTGACATTGGCACTAGCATTCTTTGCTGTGCGTTACAAGGGGAAACAAGATCGCAAATAGATCATTTATATCGTTCAGAATAATTTATTTGTGAACATTATCATTTGTTCACGCTGTCCATCCTTTACCTGGCTAACCCTCACTTGCCTAATGTAATCCAATGTGGTTTCTCTTTTACTAGTAATAATTTAGTTATTTTCATGATTAGTTTTCATCTTCTAGCAGGATTCATTTGCTACAAATAGGATGCATGTTGCCATGAAAAGCTATGTATGCATTGAATAAAAAAACTTGTATTATATTGGCTATGCAATTGTTTTACCATTTTAATTGTGACTAACTGAATGCCCACAACAATCTAGGTCTTGGTTTTAGTTTTATAATGGAATCATGCCAATTCGCTTCAGATTTACTGTCAGTTATTTTCTGCTTTCAATCTGGCTTTTGCAGCAGTGGTTGGATTATTCCTTTGTAGAAAACATCGACTTGATGATTTGACTTGGTAACAATTCCTTGTTTCTAACTCTGGAATTTAATTGCCTGTTTGACACAGGATGGCCAAGTAGTGTGGCCCTGTAATCCAGCTGTGTGAACCAAATGGGTCAACAGTCAGGGATAATTCCCTAGGGACACCTTGCTAAGATGATAAATGGCTCCACATGAGGTTCTAATCTTATTTCCGAAGCATGTACTGCTTCCGTTACGGTCATCCGATACTGAGATGTTGCTTAGTAAGATGTTTGCATTCTCTTGGCAGTACGTGCTTCCTAATTTTGTTTCCTTTGTAACTCTTGAAGAGACTCCTCTAATGTGGCGGAGAGTCAGGTCACGGTTGGCTCCATCATTGCGGCAACCGCTAAGGCTATTTCTAGATCTGGCTCTCTGGCCCAACGAAGGAACTGGGCAACAAGGTCCTTGGTCGTTATGGTGGTGATCGAGCTTCAGAGTTTTTCTGCAGAAATGGGAAAACCTGCTAGAAGGACAATTATCTCAGCAGCACTCCATCCATCAGGCCCTTATGGTAGAATGGCTAGATGGATGACACTGGAGTGAAAGGCACATCACATGCAGACTGAAGAACTCTTAGTTCTGTTATGTCCTATATTGGACTGAGAGACTGGCCTGGATAGAGGAAAGGATGAATGGAGCAAAATACTAAGAAGAAATCCTGATCCAGAAAACGCACAACGTCGGACTGGGCCGAAGATGAATCTTTCAGTGCCATAATGACCTGAAGTATACAGCCAATGCTTGACAACACTTCACCAACATTGGCAATCCTGTCTGGCAAAATTTAAGGGTAATGGAAGAAAGTTGTGCAGAGCTGGTAGTTGCATATCCAAGAAGGCTGGCAAATAAACGTTATATTAAATTTTTTACAAAATGTATCTAGACATTATTCTTGTATGTCCCCAGGTCCTTAAATGCACATTTTCATTTAGAAAATAGTACTGGGTAACATTAGTATCTGATCTTTTGTGTTTTCCCTTCATGCCCTGATTTTATACCCTGATGACATATGGTCCAAAAATCAACATATCCCTACTGGATGTTTGCGTCTGCCTTCAGAGCTTTGTAGTGGGGAAGCAAGACACGACCAGAGAGCAAGAACCAGCGTGGTCTCCTTTCTGAAGGGGATAAATGTGGCATGCGTGGACCTCCCCGTTCTATGTTAAATTGTACTCCAAGTTGCGGTTATAACAGGAGGTTGCTCAGCAAAGTCTTGATCTTTTCACACTTTATTACGGTAGAGTTGGCCCTCAATTTAACAAAGCATTTGTCACCCGTCACCATTTTAATATCCTTTATTTGGTTCTACCACAGAATTGGGCATCAACTTTGACCATATCTGGCAGAAGACCCTGACAGTACTTCATCCTTTGAAGGCGGCAGACGGTAACATTATGAACGAGACTGACCTCGCTGGTCCCATGGTCTTCTGTCTGGCCTTTGGGGCCACCTTACTTCTGGTAAGAACTTCAGTCATATTTCTGCTATATAAATGCTAAGGCTGGGCCTCAATGTTTTTTTTGGAGTGACGCGTCTATGTCCAAACGGCATCAATACCCCCAAGATTGAAAGGCCCAGCATCAAAGCCCTTTTTGCTCTGGGAAAACAACCTATAATTCTGTGACTGACTGGGTATAGGATTGGAAAACGTACACGTATCAGTGTATTTTACCAACGTTGTTTGCAGGTGGCTAATGACTTGTCCATATGTATGTCCGCTACAGACTGGAAAGATCCAGTTTGGCTACGTCTACGGCATCAGTGCCATCGGCTGCCTGGGGATGTATTGCCTCCTCAACCTAATGAGCATGACGGGTGTGTCGTTTGGATGTGTTGCCAGCGTGCTAGGCTACTGCCTGCTTCCCATGATCCTCCTCGCCAGCTTTGGAATCCTCTTCTCTTTACAGTAAGTACAAACGAGGACCTGGAAATAGTGGTTATTGAGATAGACATATAGATGACCGTATGACCTCTAGCCTAGATTGTTAGGTTCTACTTGGGGACAGGCACTTGCTGTAAAGCAGGGTTCTTCAACTATTACCCTACAAGGGCCTGAACCTGCTGTTTTTTTTGTCTTCACTTTTTATTAAATGCACCTGGTGTCCCAGGCCTACATGGGTCCACCTGGTGTCCCAGGCCTGCAGGGGTCCACCTGGTGTCCCAGGCCTGCAGGGGTCCACCTGGTGTCCCAGGCCTGCATGGGTCCACCTGGTGTCCCAGGCCTGCATGGGTCCACCTGGTGTCCCAGGCCTGCAGGGGTCCACCTGGTGTCCCAGGCCTGCAGGGGTCCACCTGGTGTCCCAGGCCTGCATGGGTCCACCTGGTGTCCCAGGCCTGCATGGGTCCACCTGGTGTCCCAGGCCTGCATGGGTCCACCTGGTGTCCCAGGCCTGCATGGGTCCACCTGGTGTCCCAGGCCTGCAGGGGTCCACCTGGTGTCCCAGGCCTGCAGGGGTCCACCTGGTGTCCCAGGCCTGCAGGGGTCCACCTGGTGTCCCAGGCCTGCAGGGGTCCACCTGGTGTCCCAGGCCTGCATGGGTCCACCTGGTGTCCCAGGCCTGCATGGGTCCATGCACTGTATTGTGTAACTGGGATCTTAATGGGAGCTTAAACTAAAATGATTGGCAGGGAGAACATCTCACTAGCATTTCTGTGTTTCCATTCCTTTTTCAGGGGCATGCTGGGAATAATAATTGCAGCCACGATAATTGGCTGGTGCAGTTTTTCCGCTTCCAAGATCTTCATCTCCGCCCTGGCCATGGAAGGACAACAGCTCCTGGTGGCATATCCCTGTGCCCTACTCTACGGGGTGTTCGCCCTCATCTCTGTCTTCTGAGCTGTGTCCGTACGCCATGTCGCTCGCGCGCCGTGCAAGAGCGCTGCCCTGCCGTGCCACCGGATCCGGGCACCGCGCCAGGCACCGCTGGGCCGCACCCCAATCACAGCGGCACGGACGCTAATGGCTGTCTTCTGTCAGTTGCATTCCATTTTTAAACCCGCCAACGGGTCGGTCGGCCCCAGCGCGTCCGTTCCCCAAACGTTTGGGACCGAGGAGGAGCCATCCGCCAACCACAGCGTGATCGTGTATTTAACGAAGAGCCATTCTATAGTACATGTTTTGTTTAAAAATAAAAATGTGTGTGTTTTTGAGGCCTTCAAAAATTGCCTCTAGATGTATTTTCAATTGTATTCCACTGAACAGGACACTTAGTGTAGTTTAATTTCGGTGACCTGGTCATATTCCAGCTTTTATATCAATGGCCCTCCCAAGCACACACTAGGCCGCTCGGTAGAAAAGTTTTTATGACCCTGCATTTTCACTCCATTTGACCTCTTCTCTCATCCATACCTTTGAACTGTTTAAATTGCCGGAACATAATCCTCTGCCTGAACGCGTGTCACTCCTCACTGTATTATCCAGCCCTCTTAAGGTCGGCATCGGCTCACAACCTGAATACCAGCCTCTTAAGATGGCTGCATGTGGTCTCTAGTCTGTTGGTTGTGCAGCTTGTGCGATTGTGTGAACTTTGGTCAGTCAAAGTGCCTGTGCAATGACTCAGCTGTTCACACTGCACATACATGCATACGTTCACGGAGTCTGTGTCCAGGAAAAGAATTTAAAAAAGTAAATAAAGACAGATTAGGTTTGTGTGGGTTTTTCATTTCTCCTATTTGACCCGTGGGAAGCCTTATTGAACTCCTCCTGGCCTGTTATCTTGTCGGCCATGTTTGCAAGATGATCGTTTGTTGTTTGGAGTCCAGTGAACTGCACTGTGGGGCTCTGGCCTAGGGCTCACTGGGGTTTCCTCTGTCCACATGTACACTAACAGGAAAAGGTCTCCCGATGCTATTGGCTGTGTTCCTTGGTAAATGACTGTCTCTCGCGCCTTAAATAATCCTTTGGGTTCAGTATGCATCCGCTGCAGGTGAGGATTCTGGGAGCATGATTTTTGGCTGCAGGTTAAATGGTGTCGGCACACGATCCCGGTATTATCTCGAATAATATGTAGTGAGAAGACAAATTTTGGTGCTTTTCTGTTGGAAGGATATTTGCATTTGAAACAACCAAGCGATATAACTGCTGGTCTTGCATGTACTGTATAATGTTTGTACCTTGACAAATGCAGTTGATTTTCTTGTCATGTAGACGTTTTTTGATAAAACTGCAAGATGCTTTGCTTTTGTGTTTTTATCACCCACTTTAAATAAAATATTGGGTGTAGCTGACTGCATACTTTTTACTTTATTTAGGGCCTGTAGCACAATTTAACCTTCTGTTGTGCTTTTAAGGACTGTCTTTTGGTTTCAAAACTCCCCTATTATCGTATAATTACCGTATAATGTCTGTTTCAATCTGAGATGTTTTATCAATCTGGTGAATTAAAATCTAAACCTGTGGAAGGTTTTCAGCCTTAAGAGGACAATAATCCTTCATGCTAACACTCATCGCATGGTTTTGTGTCCAGGGGGCTATTAGTGTCAGTCTGTTTTTTATTTTATTCTGAGGTTACCGGTGTTGTGGGACATCAAACAAATCTTTGGTTATGTTTGATCCAATGTCTGTGTTTGTCGTGGTCGTAAAGTATTTGTTTTCACTGGTTATAGTACGGCACAAAATGTTCAGACTTTTTAGGCCGGTGTTTGTTGAGGACAGGTCAGAGGTCATTTGATACCGCATCACATCCTGAACAGGTCTAGTCCCTACGGCTTATGAGTTGGAGTCTGTGTTAATCCAGGTTCACTTTCCTCTGAAAAATAATACCCAGAAATCTGTCACTCAAATAACACTAAGAATGGTATGATGTTGTAAAGAACTTTTTCTTCTAATATTAGCTAGGATGTTCTTTTAGAATCGTGATGGGTATTGAACTGCGAGGGATTCAGGGATGCCAATCGCTAAGAGATCCCCAGAGCTAAGAAACCCTGAATGATTATACATTAACCTCTGGGTGGCAGTGGTAAGTCATACTCTGTCTGGCCAACTAGTTGCACAGGTTTATGGGCCATGTTATCTAGAGTTGTGAACTGAGTCAATGTTCTATGCAAAAATGAACATATTTTCTTTGAATGTGCAGATCGAGCAAATGAGCATTATTCACTCTCCTTTCATCAGGTAGCAGTTAGTAGGCAACTAATGAATGGGAAACTGACTTTTAATCAATAAGAAAATGTTCATGAAGAAAGTACACTGCTACCAAAAGTCACATATCGGGTCTTGAACTAAATTTATTAAAGATCCAAATCTTTACTGTACATTGTCTAATTTGTTGAGAAGACAATGATGTAACAACGGTCAATGTAAACCTCCAACCGATTGAGGGCTGGATTCAAAATTGCAAATCAAAGCAAACAAGGTTGTTCAAACTTGCATGAATTTCATCCCGGCAACTTGTATGACTCAGTAGTGTGTATGGCCCCTACGTGCCTGGGGATCTCCCCATGCCTAGACACAGCCTACACACTATGGCCACATGCGGCCAGACGTTGTCCTTCACCAGGAGTAACCCAGGGCCCACTTCACCAGTGTGAGGTCTGAGGATGGGTCTAAGGATTTCAGGGTACTGCTGGCTAGCACATGGAGGTCTGTGCGACCCTCCAAGGACATGCCTTCCCAGACCATCACTGACCCACCGCCAAAACAGTCATACTAAACGAGGTTGCAAGCCGCTAACGTTCACCATGGCGTCTCCAGACTTGTTCACGTCTGTCACGCCTCGGTGTGAACTTTCCTCCTCGCATAAATAAGTAGATATCGGTCTTGCTGCTGGGTTGATGCCCTTCTACGGACCTGTCCAGGTCTCCTCGTCTAACAGCCTGTCTCATGGTATCTTTTTCATGCTCTTGAGACTGTACTGGGAAACACAACAAACATTGGGTTTGCCAGTACAGAAGTGACATTCATATATATATGCTTCTACTGTGTAGGATGATACCCAGCACATTAGGTGTCAAATAAATTGGATAAATGCCTGCAAAAGATTCAATCACAACAATGGTGGATCTGAAATTTTTGACAGATATCTGCTCCCCCCAAAAATGTCAGAAATGATGGTGATTAGAGTGTGCTTGCCCTAGGGGGGTGGCAAGTGTTTGGTGGAAATGCGGTGATTGGTATTCAGCAACGCAAGGCCTTATATGCTTCCTAACCACTAGCCCCACGAAGCTAGGGTTTCTCAGGCACCAACTCTGATTTCCTGCTGCTTCTGCACTTTATTAGGCTAATTGACTCACTCGTTGCACAGACCCTCAGACAGTTCAGAACACAATTAACCCTGTCACACACAACAGCCAGACAAAGTGTTGCCAGGCTGGAGCTGTGATGGGTTGGAGAGATATCCACCGCCCTGCGCACGTGGTGTTATTCCAGGCGCGCAGGGCGACTGGCACGCGAGTATGCCAGACTGACTGAGTTGGCAACATGTATGTAGACCCATGCATTTACATATCTAGTTTTGGATTGGCTTTACTCACATTGTGTACCATAGGAATGCTCCAATAAGAAAGTACTTAGCAGATACCGAGATATTCACGTAACACAACGACCGATGTCGATACCCACGTTGTCGCTTCTGATGAAGCTTCGAATTACAACAAATGGAAATTCAGTCATTCAAGGTTTGCTTTCTATGTGGTTTACTAACAAAATGACACTATTACAAAACAATCAAATGGACTGAATACGCTATTAGACTGGTTCAGCAAAAAGAAAAAAGAAATATAGGATGCGCAAAACACATGATTATAAAATGTACATATTGGCATATTGGACGGTTATTCGGATAAAAGCACAATCTGTCCAAAATACACCGCTCTCAAATGTAAGGGAATCCTCATAATATATCGTCTAATATATAAGTCAATTAAACTTCAGCGATACCAGTCTGTCCAGTTGGGAAACAAAAGCGGTTGTAAATCAATGTCAACAATGTTTGTTGCAAATTAAACCTTAATGTGGCCCGTGTGTGTAAGCAGTTCCTGGATGACGAGGCGTTGATGCCGTTGACTGGCTCTCACGTTCCCCGGACCTGAATCCAATTGAGAACTGCTGGGATATTATGTATCGGTGCATCTGACGCCACCAAGTAGCGCAACCGACCGTCCAGGACCTCACTGATTCCCTGATCCAGGTCTGGGAGGAGATACCCCAGGAAACTGTCCACCGTCTCATCAGGATCATGCCCAGATGTTGTCGGGAGTGCGTACAGGCATGCGGGGGTCATACACACTACTGAGTCACATTATGAGTTGCCTTGGTAAAATTCACGCAAATTGGAACAGCCAGTGATTATCAATATTATACTTGAACCCAGGCCACAATCAGTTGGGGATTTTGGTTTCCATTGACCGTTGTTAAGTAATTTAGTTTTCAACGAATAACACAATGTACAAGAAATATTTGGATCTTTAATACATTTCGATTTAAGTGTTCCCTACATTTTATTGGGCCAGATTTACAGCAGTCGGGCCAATGCTGATTATTACATTTTGGCCTATAATCATTCGCTACTGATCGCTGGTGGATATATTGACGGATGCCTAGTCTGTCATGAAGGGAATTGGCTGAGTTGTCTGAACTGTGTGTGATCCTGGGCCCTGCGACCCCATAAAATTATGTTTCTTCATTTATGGCATCGGTTATGGACGCCCCACTGGACTCAAATTAGGTCTTCTGTGTTCAATGGTAAGTCTAAGTGACCATGCAGTAATTAGACATGTTGCAGATTGCCTTTACATCTGCGATAACTTCTGTTATTCTAAGTAACAACATTTGTCTCGCACACGAACAATTATATCACAGCAACCAATCCGTTAATGTTCAGTGACGTATATTGACTTGGCTGTTACATGCTTCTTTCCCTAATATTTCTTAAACCATTTTCTTTAGGAATAAGCGGCTGTCATCATAACTCTGTCGTTTTTATTTAAGAAGTTGAATGGCATTACACTCCTATCATGTTGTTCCATAAACAGCTCAGAGGTGTCTGGATTGCATACCCAACACAGGAATTGTGTATCCCATTAAAAAGTTAAAAGGCATTTCACCATATTCTACTGGGATGGTCTTTTCAACCATATTAATGTTTATTCTGAATGATTGAGTTATTGAGGACACAGTATATGAACACAGGCAAACATTCATCATCTCGTAGTGAAACCCAGTACTTAACCTGCAAAGAACGGTACTAGAAACATGAGGAATATATGCCGTTTTACCCAATAACGTTAGCTTTATTTGGCTTATTTATGCAAAATGGTGTGTCGGAAATTTCTGATGAGGCCAAATTATGCACTATTTAGTTAGTGTTAGGTAATGATTTTTTTCAATTTGTACTAGGCTTTACATGTTTATTCTTTCATTTACTACATGTCCAACCCATTAACAGTGTTTGTAATTCGTACTCGCAGATCCAAAGCTCTTATCATATAACTCTGAATGTTGTTGTTTATTAGGATATCTGTGAATGTTTTTATAATCCTAACTAAGTGGGCATATTTATATTTTTCACGAAAGAGGCATTTCCAAAAAAACTCCTATACACAATAAAATAAAATTCTATATTTTCTGGAGACATGACACATTCTTAATAGGAAGTTTTTTCTTGATACAGTTGTTGTTGATGCGGTACACATACACCGCTCAAAAACATTTGGGAAACGCTTAAATCAAACATCGGGTTTCAGTGCAGTAAATATATTGAAGATCACAATCTTGACTGTACGTTGTTTAATTCGTTGAATACGGAATGACGTGAAAACGATCGCCCAGCATGCTCCTGGTGAGACTGCAGATGCTGGATGATGTTTTACTGGCAGGCGGCGTTCACCATGCCGTCTCCAGGCTATTTCACGTCTGTCACATGTGCTCCGTTTGAACCTGCTCTCATCAGTGAAGAGAACGGGGCACCAATGGACTACTGATTCTGGTGTTCTCGAGCAAAGGCCAATCAAGCTGCACTGTGCTGGGCTGTGAGCCCTGGTGCCACAAGGGTATGTAGGGCCCTCATGCAACCCTCATGGAGTTTGTTTCTGACAGTTGGACGTCATTTTGGAGGACTTTGGCAGTGCTCTTCCTGTTCCTCCTCACATAATGGAGCAGATACCAGCGTGCTGCTGGGTTAATGCCCAGGCTACGTCTAGCTCTCCCCGTGTAACGACCCGTCTCCTGGTATCTCCTCCATGCTCTTGAGGCTGTGCTGGGAGACACCTTCTAGTGACGTCACAAAGGGATGTGCCATCTTGGAGGGGCAGGACTGCCTGTGCAACCTGAATGCTACCAGTGGTGAGAAGGACACAAAAAAAAACACAAATCTAGAGAAGAATCATTCAGGAGGGATGAGGAGAGGGCAATTGTCTCCAGCCACCACCTGCAAAACCATTCTCTTTTCACTTGTTGTCTTGCTTCTCCAAGGCACCTGTTGTTACTTTCATTTGCACCAAAACATGTGGCATTCATTCACAATTGTTTATACTCCTAACTGGACAGATTTATATCCCTAAAGTTGAATTGACTTCATAATATACTGTGAGGATTACGTTTCCCTTAATTGTACGACCAGTACAATTAACTCGTGTATATTGTGACACGTACATTTCAAATTGTCATTGGTTTAATTTTTGTTAATCTTCATTTAGTGTAACAGTGAAATGGTAAACATCTCTTAACAAAAAGCATAGCCTTATCTGTTGCCTAGTAACATGTTTCTTAGCAACAGATTTGATATAGATAATGTGTTTTAATGGGATGATCAAAGTACTGTTGTATCACAGGAGATAATTACTTGTGTTTAAATGTTTTGTTTTTTGCACAAACAACGCTAATAAAATGTTTATTGTTCACAATAAACTGAAGAGCTGTTGCTTGCTGTACCACCTTTTATTAATTTGGTAATCACAATCTAGCACATAATAACCTGAATGCAGTAGCGTTGCAAAAGAAACTGTGTGTGAATGTGTGTGTAGGTTCCACCTTTGTCTCCATGGGTCCCCATAAAGAACAGGGATCATACATTTCTGGGTCAGGTTTAGATCTCAGGTCCATAAGAAAAAACAAACATGAATGTCATACAGTATTCGAAAATGCTTCCGTTCTCTAGAAAAGAGGATTCGTTCTCTACAAAAGAAACAAATGGGAATTGAGGATCATCTGAGAGAGGAAATAGCCTTAAGTGGAATATCAAACCAGATAATGGTTCTCTAGAGGACCCCTGAATGGCTCATTGTTAAAGTCACTGCCTCTCTGTTAGCAGTCACTGGGAGATAGGGTGTGAATTATGCTTGCGGATTCATGTATGTTATTACTCATCAGTGGCTCATGGGGTGACCCCCCCCCCTTTTCTACTCCAGAAACCTGGAAGTATAGCACGATATGTCCTGCAGAGTCCCGAGGGATGGGGCCAATGAACAGGGAGGTGTTCTTTGTGTTTTAGTTCTGGTTTTCCTGTTTCTATGTTTAGTCTAGTCATGGTAATTGGTTTCCCCCCAGTGTCTCGTTAACCCCTTGTTTTAGTCCCCGGTTTGTCCTGCCCCACTGCTTCTGCTCAGTTATTATTGGATGCGATTGTTGCTGTGTGGTTCCACATGACGTTTCGTGTGTCTGAGACCTGCAACGGAAACGTGAGTTTATTGTTGTTACAACAGTGTCCTGCCATTTACTCAACCCTGATAGTATAATATTAATTTTATTAGTAAAAATGTGTCTTGTAGAGAATATCTGAATTATTTTCAATAGTATGTGGCTAAATAATATCCATGGCTAAATTTCCAATCAAATCACACCAAACTTTCAGTTGACTAATCATTTCCCTCTCTTCTGCCAGTAATTAAAACAAAGTAAAGTACTATCGGTACTAAAATATATGCCGTCACTAAAATTTGTAAATCACTCTGGAGAAATATGTCAGCTAAGTGACTAATGTCAAAAGTCGTTCTTGGTTTACCGTTTGTGAGGAAATAACGTTTGGTAAAGGTGATTGTCTCTGCAAAAAAATATCTGGGTCTGAGGATTTCTTGCTGGTACCTAACAGCAGTCAGGGTACCGTTGGCTAGCACGTGGAGGTCTGTGAAGAGAACGTGGGTGTCAATTGTGTTCTGCCAAACACTAGAAGCTACGTTCTCTTCACAGATGAGAGCAGGTTCACACTGAGCACATGGGACAGACGTGAAAGAGTCTGGAAGAGTGGTGAAAGTTCTGCTCCCAGCAACATCGTCCAGCCTGACCGGTTTGGCAGTGGGTCAGTGATAGTCTGGGGAGGCATGTCAATCAGGCTGGTGCTGAGCTGTGAGCACAGGTCCCACTAGAGGACATCGGGCCCTGATGCAAACCTAATGGAGTCTGTTTTTGAAATAATTTTGTATGGCTCTGGAAGTGACCTCCTGTTCCTCCTCACACAAAGGAGCAGATACCTGTCCTGCTGCTGAGTTGACGCCACTCTACGACCCTGCCAACCTCTCCATGGCCAGTCTCTTGGTATCTCCTTGATGCTCTTGACTGAACTAGGAGATCCTGCAAACCGTACTTCAACGACACATATAGATGTGTCATCTTGGAGGAACTATACTACCTGTGCAACATGAGGTACCTCCTCATGCTACCAGTAGTGACAAGGACACTAGTGAAACGCTAAACAAGGTGAATCAGTCAGGAAGACTAAGGAGAGAGCAATTGTCTCTGCCAACCACCTGCAAAACCGTTACTTTTTTAGGGGTTGTCTTGCTGTTGCCTCTCTCATGCATTTTTGTTACTTGCACCAAAACAGCAGACAATGATTTACAATCCAAATAAAATCCTACCCAGATCGCACGTCACTGCTTTGGGGGTTGTGCGTTGTCATTCTTGTATGAGAACATTTCTATAACTTATTCCTTCAGTAATATTTCTTTAGTTCTTTTTTCGTTTAGGCAGCAGAGCAGAGAGTGGATCCTGACAGGCAGGCTTTTGTTGTAACCTTAGCGACAGAGCCACCCACAATTCTCTGCCTTATCTGGTAATTGCGTACTTGACCTGTTTTTGCCTTCCATAAATTGGACGAGAGACTTTGAGAAGGTCATATGCCACAGTTATTCATTATTCATTCATACACACACACTACCTTTCAGAAGTTTGGGGTCACTTAGACATCTCCTTGTTTTCCATGAAAACATACATGAGTTTGAATAGAAAAAAAGTATTACGAAATATAGTCACTGACAAGGTTAGAAAGAATCGTTTTTTAATTCAAATAAGTGTGTCCTTCAGACATTGCTTCTGTCAAAGGATCCTCCATTTGCATCAATTGCAGCCTTGCAGCTCTTTGGCATTCTAGTTGTCAATCTATTAAGGTAATGTGAAAGGATTTAACCTCATGCTTCCTGGAGCACCTCCCACAAGATGGATGGCTTTATGGGCACTTCTTACATGCACCTATTATAGACAGAATACCAGCTAACTGCCTCTTTCCTAAATAGTTCTGCGATAGTTTGGAGTTCTTGCAATGCTATGGGTCATTGTTTGGTTGTGTCACGTCTCCCTCGGGGGACGTGCCCCCTCCTCGCCGGTCTCGGGCAGGGTCCGGTGTTCGAGAGCATCGACTTCCTAGCTTCCACTGTTCCCCTGCCCCTACCTTTTGTGTTCATTGTCTGTTATGTCCCATGTCCTCACGAACGCACCCCTCCTAATTGCGCACACCTGTTACTCGTTGTCTCTGTATCAGTAGGCCAGTGTGTGTTGTTGTTTAGCTCAGTGTTCAGTGTGCGTTGTTGTTTCATGTGAACCTGTGCTCGATGACTACATGTTGTAGTTCATCTGTCCTTTGACGTTTTCGCTCACGCGACGTTACCGCGAAATAATTTACTGGTCTTTTCTAATAAACGAATGACCAGCTATCGTCTCCTGCCTCTTGGACCATTTAATTCAACGCACTCATCACAGGTTGAAGGAGGACATTTACTGCAATGACGGCACTGTCCACAGTGTATAGCATGGCATTGCGAAATAGAGGGAAAGCCTTCCTTCTTCAAAATCCATTTTACCCTGTACAAATCTACCCTACTTTACCACCACCGAGGCACAGCCAGACCATCATATTGCCTCCACCATGTGAGGCAGGTGGCATCAAGCACTCCTGAGCTTTCCTCACTATAAACATTTAAGGTTTAGGAGAAATATATAATTGGAGTCCTTGTACGTCTAGACCTTATCAGTTAGGTTTATGATTAGGTGTTTGGTTTAAGTTAAAGCCAGGTAAAGGGAAAGGCAAGAGTTAAGGGTTATGCAAATATAGGCGCTTGGTTTGCTCACAGACGCTGAACCAATAACTCCTCTCTTAAATGATTCACAATGGCCAAACTCAGGCACAAAGGCAGCGATAGAAAGCCAAACGTGTGTGTTTGTGTACTGTGTGGTAATGTCTCTATGGTTTAGGAATAAACTATATGATATGTCCCCTTTTACCATCACATTTTCAGGAGGAGTGGTCACCTCTGATCTCTGTCCTTTCTCTCTCATGACAGATAGCTGCACACAGAGAAACTCAGAGGTAGCCAGAATAATCGCCCTTGTTTGATATCTTCTTCCTAACAGCTCTTTTATATCAACAACCTCTGGGGACTGCATTGCATCCTTTCAGATGTGACCTTCTCTCCGGTTTTGGTATGTAAGGTGTGAACCCTCCTGTGTTTTCTGATGTGATTGCTTAGCTGCTTCACCACAGTGAAACACTCATTCTGTCTGTCTGTTCCCCCTGAGTGTTGTAGTCTGTCTGTCTGTTCCCCCTGAGTGCTGCAGTCTGTCTGTTCCCCCTTGAGTGAAGTAGTATATCTGTCTCATCCCCTCTAAACCCCTTTATACTGTCTGTCGGTTCCCCTCTAAACCCATTTATACTGTCTGTGTGTTCCCCTCTAAACCCGTTCATACAGTCTGTCGGTTCCCCTCTAAACCCATTTATACTGTCTGTCTGTTCCCCTCTAAACCCCTTTATACTGTCTGTCTGTTCCCCTCTCAAACCCTTCATGCTTCAGTTTGTCTGGTGGGCTGATGATTGTTTGCAGTGGGGCTGCATGACCTGGGACCACTCCCCAAATGTGTTCCTCCCCCTCACAGCTCATTGATACGCCTGTGAGTGAATCCTGGCTTCATGTGGCTGCTTCACTGCGGTAAAGACTGGTACGGTAGCAAAAAACTGTGATTCAAGGGAGAAAAGTTTTGCTTTGATTCTAAACATTTGTTTCTATCAATAACATTGAACCGTCAATTTAGTGTACTCACCGTAGGATGGATAAATAGTTTTCTTCTCTATGCGGCTTTTAGACTTTTCTTTTCATATTGCACAAATTGTAGACAGTTAAGAGTGTTATGGAATTCATTGTGGCCTGCAGGCCGTTGTCCTGTGTGACTTTATATGCATAAAAAACATATGGTTGGGAAAAACCCACACATGTCCTACACAAGAAAACTGCTTTTTAACATCAGTAATAAGAAACATATGGTTGGGAAATGCCCACACATGTCCTACACAAGAAAACTGCTTTTTAACATCAGTAATACAAAAAATGTCAGAAGTAACAATTTAACTGAAATTGGAAGTAGATTATATTTCATAGAAATTTGGTAGCACTTGGCAGATAAATATTCCCAGTGAAGCATTTGTCCATGTGTGTGACCCATTGAAGGGATGTTATGAATTGCAGCGAAAGTTGATTTTCACACTGCGCACAGGTTTTTTTTGTAACGCAGACATAATTCAGCCTCTAGCCATTTTAATCTTCTTTTGTTGATCTTGGGCTTAGGCTGTGGTGGCAATCACTTGCTATTGGACGCTTCGTTACCCAGAACCCGACGTGAGAGAGAAAATTGTTGATTTGAACATAGCTATCAGAGCAGATGTGTTCAACAGAGAGAGAGCGGTCATAGAAACATCTCCCACGATGCATTCTAATCCCTGATTAAAAAGGCCCTTCGACTAATAGTCCCAAATCACCATATTAAATTGCCTGAATGAATAAACAAGGGTCCTATCAGACAGACAATTACTCCGGTAATGAAATCCTTGTCGTATTATAACGATCTACGTCAGTTTGCTGATGAATTATTTTGTTATGAAGGGACGACAAGGCAAATCAATGGAATGTGTTTTCGCCAGACGTCCACAGCGTGGTTGTGTGTGAAATCCTGTTCTCATAGCAACAGATACCTGTTTAACATATAGATCCTCACAGCACTGAGGTTTTACAGTAAGGTAAGGTATTCAAAATTCCTTTAAATCCGCCCCCAATTCAAATGACCCCCAAAATTAAACCTTGTATATTCACTTTAAAAAAATACTATGTCTATGTAACAACGGACAGACAGCAGAAACCACAGACATCTGATTAAAAGAAAACTAAACTCATAATAATGTTAGCTAACAACCACTAAATAATAAACAGTAGCTAGCTAGCCTCGGTGGTATATATTCATATATATTCATCTTTGTATGTGCTCAAACACTTCAATCATTTCGGAAGTATTTATGTCTACATTTCTGGCTTATCTAAAATTCTAGAAATCAGGTTTGTGACAAATTTCTGTTCTGTATATGCAATTTCAGAGATTAAAATATATTAATAGTATTTTGCACCTCCACTGCATTTTGTAATCGCACTGATTCTAGCTTTAAAAACCATCAGAAGTGGGTGTTTTTCTTCCTCTACCACATGAAAACAAAAATATGCTCTTAGCCCATGTTACTCCCGATGCTATCCTGGTGTTACTGTGACAAGGCTAATTCAGTTTCAGAAAGCATTCAGACTTTAAAATACATTTTCCTTGCAGAGCACCATGCTAGCTGTGTCTCGGTGTGTCTTGCCCTGTTCCCATGCGTGGCGTGAGTGTGTCTACGCCCCCCTGTGATTAGCAGCTGTGTTTTCAGCTTGGTGTGGGTCACGCACTCACCATGCCGACGATCTCACCATGCCGACGATTGTGTTGCTGTGCGCATTCATACTGCCAGCAAACAAAGTAAGCTTACGTTTTGCTTACAGGAATTGTTAGGTGACCTTATTACCCTATTACCTAGGGTTTTGTGTGTGTGTGTATTACACTCCATGCCCACAGGTTTGTGATTGGATGCCATTTTCCCGCCAGTCATTACCCTTACGATCCTGGACAATTGTCTGCCTCTTCCTCCTAAATAAAAGAGTAATTCTTTCTTGGCAATGCTGCATTTTCAGGTTGTGTGTTTATAAACTTTGGTTTATTTGATGGGTTGGTCATTTTCTTATTACACGTAGCAACTTGTAGTTAGGGGCATAGTAGTTCTCTGTAGTTGACAGGGTTGGGTACCCACAGCCATGGGTGTACACTTGCTTACATAAAGTTATTGTCTTTGTATTAGTCCATCAACCTAGCTGTTTAGAGGTGGTTGTCACACTTCTGTACTAGATAGTTAGATAGTTTAGATAATGTAGTCAGTTAGGGTTTGCCAAGTGACATGAGTTAGGTAAGATTATTCTTTTCTAAGACCAGTTTAGAGTAAGGGGCCCTAAAAAATTATTAGGACATTTGGTAAAGATAAGTAAACATTAAATGATGAACCTATCCACTTACCCTGTTTTCTGTGCTTGTCTTTGGCAAAAAGTAAACATCCAGAGAGCCTCTGTATTGCACATTGCCACCACACCACCCCCCCTCCCCCGCATTAAATTGTTCGGCCCCACGCCCCTAAATTGCGTGAGGAAGGAAGTGAGGAATGCGGGTAGATCAGCAATGATGTCTCAGTTTACAAAAAAAAATCTGGTTTCCTAAAACAAGAAAAAGACAAGAGAGAAAAGAAACGGAGAGTGTTACCCAATTGTGTTAACCAACTTTCCAGAAAGTCCATGAGTGGTGGAAATTGACCTTTTAGCCTATTTTTGCTCCTCTAACATCAGTTACTTAACATTTTTGCAAACATTCAGAGTGTTATTTTTTCTTTTATCTGGCATTTTTTCAATGCAGGCAAATATTTAGCATATTTATCTGAAGGGTGATCAAAGGGATACTACAGAATAGTCCTCTAAACCAGTTTAATGTAATATGTATTACAGCTCTGGGCCAATGCTTTTAAAGCCTCTTCATGAGATGGAATTCACTAATGTTTTTTTGAGATTTTATAGTATTTGGTTTATTTTGGCTGTATTTTATTGACACTTATTATTTTCCTATTGCTTATTATGTTTTGCTGTTTTACTGCCAGAAAAAGAGAGAAAACTCTCTCTTTCCGATTGACCATTGATCAAAGTTCCAATGTTTGTTGTCATGGAGTTGGTGTCTCTGTCATGTCCTGGCTGTGGGCCTCTAGCCATCTCTGTGGCCTGGGGCTCACAGTCAGGGCCTGTCGCACAGGAAGGCCTCTTGCCCTCTCTATGCCGCTGTGGGCTCCCCAGTCGGAGCAGCTGTGTTCAGTTGCCTCTGATTGGAGAGCCTACTTAGGCTGGGTTTTCACCACACTCAGTGTGGTTTATTCTTTGTGTTTCACAACGCTCACGGTTTGTCGCTGTTTTATTTCCATTTCAGTGAATACGCTACATGTTTCTTTTTACTTCTTTTTATGTTGGTTAGGTCCTTTCATTTATGTGTACAGTAAGTGTAGTTTGTTTTCGTGTTATTGGATTAAATCACCATTTACTTTACAAAATGTCTGCATTTGGTTCCGAACCTCACTATAACCGTGACAGTCTCATTGTAGGTCTGGAGATCGGATGACCCTCAGATTCAATATTGATGATCGTGGAGATGGGTATTTTCAGGTGTGAAGTTGTATTTAATAGCCTTTGCAGACCTTTTGTCTCTTTTAATTTGTGCATCCTCTGGACACTTTAGGGTTACTTTTGAGTCATTTGCTCCATTACCCATAGCAATTACCCATAGCACATAGTGTGCCACATTGTTCCTCATATTGACAGATTACTTAGAAAGACTGGCATGCTTGTCACCTCCTATTTAGACCTCAAACAAGAAGTCATTGTTGACTAATTAAGGGTGCTTGATTGTTTTACAGTAATGAAAACGATGAGTGTTTCCTGGGATGCCACAAATGGTTTTGAGAAATAGATATCCTTGGTTTTTCTTTAAATAAAAAGATAACGTTCTCAATTACATTTAACATTTCTGCATTTTTAAAGTCGAGCTGTCTAACAACAGCCATGGTGCCTTGGCTTTTTCATACACACTCATGGTCTCTTCCTTAAGGTATCAATGCTATACTGTAGGATATTTTATCTCAACCTGAGCACGTCTGCTATGTCTGAGCTCCACATGCTAACTTTGCTAATAATCGTTTTATTGAGGAAGACAAGTAAATAATTGAGCTATCAAGATAACTAAAGTTATCTGCTGTACAATACTATCATGACTAGTTTTAAGTGGTTTGAGTTTTACCAACTGGGATATAACTATAATTCCTATCTATGCATTACACCTATAGTAGAAATCGGCTCCCTCCTGATTAGAAACTTCCTACCGAATCAAATATACTTGAGAAATTATCAAATGTAACCTTCGCGTATATAATTGGAGTAAGCAGCTCAATTTGTTTTTACAAAAAATGCATTTCTAGCTGTTAGAGGGTGCAAACAAATAAATTGCTTTCTCAGGTTGACAGTTAAATGAGCAACATTTTTTAAAACCTTTTTTTAACCAGTTCTTATTTACAACAACAGTGTTGCCATGGAACCAAATAGAGAAGAGGCAAGTAAAAATGCTATGCTCTAAACAAGCTGTAAAGAAGCAGTCCTTACTTGGCTCTAAAGAAGCTCAATAGAAGCTGACCCTGTATTTAGGCTCTTCTTCCTTGAGTCAACAGGTAATTATTTCTAATGCAGTACCCCAGACAATTAGTTGTGTCACATAATCATATCCTACTTGTCAATGGCACTTTCACGACTGAGTACACAGCTAAACAGAATCAGTGGTTTCTACTGATCAGATGTCACATAGTGTTTAATAGGAGCATGTGAACGGTGATCGCAGATGATACATAAACCAGGAGATGACGCATGGCTGTGACGATCCTTGTGGGTGTTTACTGTCAAGCAACAAAGCTTGCAGATGGAGGAGGTATGCAGACTTGTGCTCTGTGCTCTGGTCAATAGCCACAGTACAGACAGAAATGCAATGTCTGAGCTATTGAATCAGTGTCTTCCAAATGCAGACTTCCAAGTACAGTCTTCCAAATGCAGTCTTCCAAAATGCAGTCTTCCAAATGCAGTGTTCGAAATATAGTCTTCCAAATATAGTCTTCCAAATGCAGTCTTCCAAATACAGTCTTCCAAATACAGTTGGCCTACATTCCCTACAATCCTTCTGATTCATAACAAATCAAAGCAACTGTGATTCACCCTGATGTCATATTTTTGCTTTTTTCTACTTTCATTAGGTATCAGGCTGTTTCATTTGTACTTATGTAATTGTTGAGGAATGTTTGTCATGCATGATGTTAGCCTAGCATGCCTTACAAGGAAAACATGAATGTCCTTAAATATCCTAATTAGCATTTTACAGGAATGTGAGAATGTGTTTCCAACACATTACACATAACACAAGGCATAATGTTCTTTGTTTGGAAGTAGATAAAAATATATTTATTTAAAAAACAATATTTATATGTATGACGTATGCATTTTTTTCCTATATTTAAAGATGAAATTACACTTAAAATCGAAATGATGTAACATATTTTAAAAATACTCTTTATAGGTCTGGCTATAATACCTACAAATATGTGTGTGGAATATTGTGAATGTACCTCCTATAAAGACTAAGAAAAATGGATTGGCATAAATATGTTATTCAAAACAAATGTCCATTAAAGATTTATTTCCAGAAATACATTTGAATCATCTTTCAGCACATACCACATCAACAAAGGATATAGACATGTATGGACTAGCTAATGATATGCTCTGGAAAACAAGTTTTTAAATTATATATGATTCCTCATGGAAAGTCTCCTCGATGGGTTTTAGTGTGTATAGTAAGATTTTTGTTTGTGAACTGGGTTTTAGTGTATGTGTTAGTGTTTGAGAGTCTGGTGTGTGTGTGTGCGTATGAATGTGTTTATAAAGTTGTTTCATTTTGGGCAGTATCAGAATTAGGCTCAGATTTTTCCAATATTGCATTAGTGTAAAGAACACAAGTCTGTATACAAGGCAGGGAACGATTAAAATTGATTAATCAAGAAAACCTGTAACACTACTTTGAAACCCAAAGCAGCCTAATACATTCTACTGCCTGGACAAGGATTACCCAGAGGATGTTCAGTTTCTTTTTTAGATAAACAATGTCCTGGCTAATCAGATCACTTTTAAAATACCAGCCCTTGGGGAATACATTTATTATGTGCAATATGTGTCTCAATACTGCACCCAAGTATTGATGGCCAAATGTAAGGGGATAGTGATTTCATTACCAAACTGGAAAAGAACATTAACTGAAGTAAATGTGGTGAGATGGCCAGCTTTTAGCTTTCATGTGTTATAGTTGTAGTTGTATAGTGGTAGTACATACATAGTGCAATTTCACTAAAAAAGAACACACAAATTCATCCAACAACATATAGTTTAAAGTAGGTAGGTCTGTCTGCACATTTACATTATATTATTATTTTAGTCATTAACTTGAAAAGGTTCTGAAACTGTGATGAATCCAATTACTTGGATTCAGGCCAATTTCCATGCACATATAAAATGGCTATATATTATATAGATGATAAAGTCATCCCAGTCAGCGCTCTTTCCTAAAAAAAAAAAACTCAACCAGCCTGTAGGGAATCCAAAACGTTGCCTTTTACTGTTTTTTCGAATTGCTAAAACGCTAAACCCCATTCTCTGAACCCAATTTTCAGTGGTCTAAACCAATTTTCGAATCGGTCACTCTTTTGATAAAAACCTTAAACAAATTCTGGTAGTTAGACACCTTTTCCAAATTGCATTCACTCTGTTTCAAAACTCTAAACACACACTCTCACTCACTAAATTACATTTCACACAGTGATGCACTTGTGTTGTAAAATGGTAAACACGGGTGGCAAAAGTAAACGACAAGACATTTGTCATTGTTTACACACAATGACTAAAAACATTTCACACATGTTTTAAAAGATGTGATTTTTTTTGTGTTTAAAGTTTTGAGAAAATGGGTAAAGGTTTTAAATGTGTTTTAGCAATTGTGAAAAACGTCAATGGAGCTCTAAAATGATGATCAATAGCATCAAAAATCTTTTCACATGCTTTATATTCTGAATTGGATCGGTTTATAACAAACAACGTTTGTTGTTTGTAGTTTCAAGAAGGATAGAATCTTGCATTGTTTTGCAAGCACAAAGGAGGTTGTATGTAGTGCTTTGTGGGGCTTTGTGTTTTCTTCATTCACAGAGCTGTGCCTCTAAACGGAAAAAGACTTGGGCTAAGAAGCAGCACAACACACAAATTCCCTACAGTCAACATTCAAGGTCACCTAATCATCCCTTCATACATCACATTTACTTGGCAAAAGAAAATGTGTTTGGTCAATGTTGCACATAACATGAGGGTAACATGAGGGTAAAACCAAAACACACAGAATACAAAAAGAAGTTCTCAACCAGGACCAGGACAGAGGCGGAGCTTAGATTTTATATTGTTTTCCTATCCTGTGCTTAATATGTGTCTCTTATGGAGTTATTAGATTTGTCAAATACAGAAGCTAATCTTGTTAGCATAGGACTCCTGATTCAGATTATCCACATATTTAATATATATGTTAGGAGACTACATCTTATTTTTTTTACCTTTATTTAACCAGGTAGGCTAGTTAAGAACAAGTCTTATTTACAACTGCGACCTAGCCAAGATAAAGCAAAGCAGTTAGAAAACATACAACAACCCAGAGTTACACATTGAATAACAACATACAATCAATAAAAACGTAGATTAATCACTAAACAGCATGTGCAAAAGAGGTAGAATAAGGCAGGTAGGCAATAATTGTGTTGTAGTGCAAAAATAGTTACAATATAGCAATTGGACACTGGAATGAAAACGAAAAAATGCAAGAAGAGATACTGGGGTGCAAATGAGCAATTTAAAATAAATAGGACAAGGATGGGGATGAGGTAGAATGGATGGGCTATTTACTGATGGTCTATGTAAAGTGATCTATGAGAAACTGTGCAGTGATCTATGAGAAACTCTGACAGCTTGTGCTTAAAGCTAGTGCTGGAGGTAAACGTCTCCATCTTGAGCGAGTTTTGCAGTTTGTTCCAGTCATCGGCAGCAGAGAACTGGAATGAGGAACTGGTTTTGGGGGTAACCAGTGCGATAAACCTGCTGGAACGCGTGCTACGGGTGGGCGCTGCTATGGTGAAATCATGGGTAGTTATTTTCATATGTTTATCTACAATGGAAACAACACCACATCTTTTCGATTCTGTGTGAATTTTTTACTTTTCCATTTTTCCCATGTAATGTAATCATGATTCCTTTGCTTTATATAGCAGCAGAGTTCAACGTGCTAAACTGGTTTGGTTTTATGTGTTTACTTCCAACGGCATGCCCCTTTCTTCTATGAGTAGCACTTCAGATATCACTTGAGCTTTCGGTTCTATGAGGGTGTGTGTGTAACAAGCATAATTCCTGTCATATTCAACATCCAGCTTTGTTGTTGAGGGAATTTAGTTTTTGTCAGATGTATTGTGTAACATCATAAATCTTCCCACTGTTGAGCCAGGGATCCTGAGTCTTATGGGTACTGAGGATATAAAACAATGAGTCAGCTCTAAATTCACTACTATGAAAATTAGGACACCCCTGGAACATCCCCAGAACTTCCGTTCTCAGGACATAATAATTATAGAAATATAAATGTTCCGGTGAAATCTGGGAAGTCTCATTTCAGCAGCTTGTTCTTCTGTACGCTGAGATGTGCCCATCTGATCCTCTGGTTGTTGTGTTGTCATGCATAGCTCTACCTTAGCAGCTGTACCCTTGTGTCTGATGCATGGGCAACACCGAGCTGCCGGTGTGCAGGGAATGTGAATAACATCTCTCTTCCCATAATGCACCACCAGTAGGTGGCCTAAGGTCACAGAGGAGGCGACAATAGGTCATGAGATAATGATGTATATCTTCAGGCACTACTGAGGTAGTGCCTGAAGATCAGGTTTTTGACAGTCAGGTTGACACAGGTAGATCAAAATCTTTGTACAGTTGCATTTATCGCTACTTCCAACAGCTATTGCACACTAGCCGGTATCGCCAATCTAGCATAGCTGAGAGCCAAGTGCTGGGCACCGCTTATCTTAGGCGCCTGCTATTAGATGTACAGAATTATAAAACCTTGGCTGTCTCTGCATACCTCTTTACTGGAGTTTTGAGTAGTGAGTATCACGGTCATCGTACCAGGAGAAGGAAGAGTGTGGACACGAATACAGGTGGAGTTCAAGCCTGGAGGCATTTTGTTGACAAACGGCAACTGAATTGGCGAACGACGGGAAAACCCAAACTCAGGAGGCTGTATCCTTCTCTGGCGGTTAGTGCCTCCGGGCATCTGGCTTTGGCGCCCTCAGTACGCCACAATCTGATCAACACACACGCAGGCCTTTGCCGTCTATTATATCTACCAGTATACGACGTATCCAGAATGCTCTAGAGAAGGTTCTGGAGAATGTTCTGCCAATTTTGATGTGTGCTTTCCATGGCCCTGAACCTGTGCTGGGGCCGTGCCCTCCCTCCGCTCCCCCCCAGACAGGTTTTGGGCCCCGAATCGCAGAGGCAGAGGGAAGGACCAGAGCTACTGCCCAGAGTACATGCATCCAAGAATGACCTCCACTGCAGGGGGTCCATCACCATGGCGAAGTCCTGTGCCATGAGCTCGTACCGCAGCTTGTCAACAGCCCAGAGGATTGGGAGTGCCTCCATGTCCACGGCTGCATACTTGGATTGAATTTCCTGCTGATGAAGAAGATCAGATGCTCCACACCCTCCCAATGAACATGTAGCGGCTGGTTAAAATCCAGGGCTTGAGGACAGGGTTCGGTAGGTCAGTGGCCTTTTGGTGGTGACCCAGCCGTGTAGAAGGGCCTCATCAGCCAGGAACCAAAAGGGGGTTCCCACACTGAACACTGAAAACTGTAGGAACAGCTCCTTTGTGACCACCGGTGGCCTTTGTCTGGGTGATGGCTTCTGGGTACCGAGTGGCAAAGTTCACGACCATTAGGATGGCCTGGCCCCCCTTGGCAGGCCCCGGTGACGGCGTGAAGATAATCTCCGGGTTGTCACCGACCGAAGACTCAACAACACCCATCTACGGCACGGCGGAACTCAAGCTCCCGGGTCCCTGCACCGGCGTAACCGGGGAAAGCAGAGCGTGGACACGGGGTAAGAGGACAGGAAATGAATCGGCAAACAAAAGGAAAACACAAACTCAGGTGGCCTAATCCTTCTTTAGCCTGTAAACGTATAAAATTAGGCAATTTAGTGTTCATCACATCACCCTGGGGAGGCTGCCAGTCCCTCCTTTATTAGTCCTAATGAGCAGCAGGTAAAGAGGGATGGAGCAGGCCCTCCTAGCAGCCCCGGGAAAGTCTTGGTATATTCCTTCCCTAGAGCGCACTCTTCCTGGACCTGGACCTGTGTCTGTGCTGTGCACTCTTTTTACAATGGTGAGATGCTGACAGGACAGGCACGTCACAGTAAGCAAAAAAAGAGTATGCTTTAAATGCAAGAATATTCTGGCGACTATTATAACACATTTCTTATTACATTTGTTGCACTCATATTTTGAATACGGCTTAGGGGGCACTGAAAAAGACATTACATTTTTTAATAAACATTTTGTACCAAATAGTGTACACCACTCAAAGAAATTAAGAGAACTCTTAAATCACATCGATACTTAAAGTCCCAGAGGTTCTCAATTGAATTCAGGTCTGGGGAATTGTGAGGGCCAGTCAATGCCTTCATCGGCCAGGAACTGCCTACCCACTTCGATCACATGAGGCCGGGCGTTGTCCTGCACCAGGAGTAACCCAGGGCCCATTGCACCAGCGTAAGGTCTGACGATGGGTCTGAGGATTTCATCCCAGTACCTAACAGTAGTCAGGGTATCGTTAGCTAGCATGTGGAGGTCTGTGTGACCCTCCAAGGAGATGCCTCCCCAGACCATCCCTGCCCAAACCGGTCATGCTGGACGATGTTGCAGGCATAATAACATTCTACTCAGCGTCTCAAGACTCTTTTAAGTTTGAACCTGCTCTGATCCGTGAAAAGAACCTGGCGCCAATGGCAGGTGCTGGTCTGTGAGCACAAGCCCCACTAAATGACATCGGCCCCTTATGCCTCATGGAGTCTGTTTCTGACAGTATGGTCAGACGCATGCACACCAGTAGCCCACTGGAGGTCATTTTGTAGGGCTCGGGCAGTGCTCTGCTTCCACCTCGCACAAAGGAGCAGATGCCGGTCCTGCTGCTGGGTTGATGCACTTCTACGGCTCTCCTTGAGTAACAGCCCATCGCCTGTTATCTCCTACATGCTCTTAGGAGTGTATTGGGAGACCCAACAAACTTTGCGACTGCACAGATGACTGTGCCATCCTGGAGGAATTGGACTACCTCTGCAACCTGAATGGGCTGCAGGTACAAGTACATGTACAAGTACACTAGCAAAACGTAAAAGAGAAAAATCTGTAAAGAAGGAGAAACCAATTGATTGTGGCCACCACCTGTATTATCATTCTTTTTTGGGGGTGGTCTTGCTGTACCATAAAAATATACCATACAAATACCTACACATACCATACAACAACCATACCATACAACTACACATACCATAAAAATATACCATGCAAATAACATACAACTACACATACCATACAACACCCATACCATACTAATACCATTCAACTACACATGACTGCTGCAGTGGGCCTTGTTTACATGCTTCCAGCGCTGAATGCCCTTTGGAGCTGTCGTCAACACTGTGTATCTATGTCTGCATGTGGTGTTGGAATCAATGGCTCACAGGCAACAGAATATTCTTTCTATCACAATCCGTTTGGGGATCCAGTTACTGTAGAACGACAAAACAATATTGTTTCTGTAAAGTAGGGCAGGGTGTAAACCAGGCCCTCTGAGGCCTGGCCCAGGCTGCCTCAGGGTCCCAGGGTTGGAAATACTGAACCACCACAAGGCAGCCTGCTCGAGCTGGATGTATGCGGTCCTTACTGCCTTCCCACCTAACCACCATGAACAACACACTGGGACTCTAGGTAGGCTTTTTTTTATGAAATACTTTCAGTCTTTTTTATTGATGAATGCACACATTTCCAAACAGGCAGCTACATATTATTTGTTCTGAAAATAACAAATGAACTGTAGTTCTTCTGTCTTCAACACACCTCACTGGCCAAATGCAAGAATGCCTCTTATTGGATAAAAAGACAGGGGTGAATCGCTAAACAGTAGAACGTAAAGGGAGGAACGAGGAGTGCTAATTTCAACATAGTAGGCATCCATTTATTTCAACAAGTACTTCTCCGAATGAATGAACACATTCAGACTTACAGTATGATTCATAAAGAATGCCCTGGGGTCTTCTTAAATGTTATTACCCTCATCACAATCCCAGGCTACTGTAAATGTATTCCACCAGACACTTAGCACAATTCCTCTGAACAGTCCTTGGCTTAATAAAGGAAGTCCATCCCAGTCACGTTTTCTGGCCTGTAGAGCGTCATCAGGAGACCCAAAATGTCTGCTTTTCTCATTTGTAAACGGTCAGATGTCCTCGTGCATGTTAAGTCTGAATGCAGAACTGTCCCCAGGGTATTTCCCAATGTTGTGGGAAGATGAGAAAAGGCCTTTTTTTATTGTTAGACAAATTTTGAAATCAGTAGTACTCAACAGGCGGACTAGGAGCCGGATCTGGACCCAGAACTGTTTTAAATTGCACAACAGGTTCTAACTTTCCGAGAAATATTATTGTGGAATTTGTTTGGAGTTTGACTCCTTGTATTTGAACACATTAAAGATACGCAAGTGTTGGTAGAATTACGGGAAATTGTCTAGCTGCTGAGGGTTTTTAAAAGTTCATGGTGATTATGAAGAAGTTATGGACAACATCCATCTGGCCCTTGACAAGTAGGAAATGTGTGTGAGTGGATTTCTCATTTAGTATTTAAGTAGCCCATGGCCAGTTTTATATCCTTGTCAAAAGAAACCCTTATCTAGCTATTTTTGTCTATTAGCAGTCCAACTGCACTGGTCACTATGCAACGCTGACTCATGCCTAAGCTCTGTTCATTCACTCTCTGCCACCCACCATGGAATCCTACACTAACACCTGATCAGAACGGCTTGACCTTGGCTCTCTGAATGTCAGAGGAAAATATCTTAATGTGCCCATATTCTCCGAACCACTATGACAGAGCAGAACAAAAACACAATGTCGGCTCCACCGAACAAAACATGTCAAGAGGACAATTGACAAATGTATAGATTTTTAAGAAACAATCTTTGGAAAATAAGCCTTTGACTATTCATTATTTCTCCTATCTTATGTTAAGCTGCAGTTGCTTCTTGCAGACAGACATGCCCAGCTTTGAACCTGTGTATCTGGAGGAATAAGTATCTATATGTTGATTTCATGAAAGAAATTGAGTGAAATCACAAATGTTGTCTTGTTAGGATGGGCACATAGTGGACAGTTTACAAAAAGGATAGCGCGTGGCTAACCTAACTTGTCTTTACAAACCCAAAAATGAGGAAAATAAAGCCAAGTAAAATATCCCTTAAATAGGAATTAAAAGATAGGTGCAGACATCAGAGAATGTTGACTTGACTTAAGGAAAATGTATACTTTTTCAAGGACATCAACCATAGAAAAACTATTAAAATCATAGAAAATGTAGATACTAGCACATTTGTCCATTTTGAAGTTTATTCTTAATCAGATACTGGGGAAGAGTTGGTGATGAGTTGAAGTGCCATGAATCATGCTGTATTAATAGCAACTCTCAGACATACACTGTGAGGCCATCCCGCAACTGAGTGTCTTGATTATTTGGGTCAGTGAAGTTCCGGACATTTCTGAAGGAGAGGAACACACTCCCTCTTAAACAGATGGCGTCCTCCCCCTGCCGCTGCCAAAGGGTTACAAATGTGAACAGGCCGGATTTCGGTTTGGACTGAGGAGCAGATTAGCCAGGGAAGTTCTGAATATCACTGCTTTAATTTGTTTAGTTTTGTTTATTTAAACAGGGAGACACATTTCACAGTAATCCGAATCTTTGAACGACCCATCAGTCACATGACCTCTGGTGTTACTCAGCACACAACATGACCAAAAAGACCTATCTCAGTAACAGTGATGCATTAGCGAGTGGGATTTCATTATGTTATCTGCTGAAAGTGGTCAGAAATTGACAAGATGGGTGGTGGTTAGTCCCATTAATGAATTTACATTTAGATTTTTGTCATTTAGCAGATACACTTATCCAGAGCAAGGTGTATTTTGAAAGTAGGTACACTCTGCTATCCTAGTCTCCAAGGCCAAGGGAAGCTGGTTCCACCATTGTAGTGCCAGAACAGAGAAAGGTTTGGGACATCATTGCAGTGATAGGAAGGGCCATATGAGTATATGACAGAGCCAAGAGACTTGGTGTAAAGAGAGGAGAGGACCAAGATCCAAGCCTTGGGGAACACCGGTAGTGAGAGGCAGCGTGACATCCCGGGGTAGAAGCGGTCTGCCAGGTAGGAAGCACTCCAAAAATGCCCAAACCAGAGGGGGTGAAAAGTTGAATGCTATTGATCACAGCAGTGGCAGCTAATAGATCAAGGAGGATGAGTTCATAAGTGAGAGGGTTTGCATGGGCAGTACAACGAGATCGTGTTCCGCAGAAAAGAGCAGTCCCTGTGGAGGGGCCAGTTTTAAATCCCGACCGGTTAGGGACTGTTCGGACGAGAACAATCTCCCCGACAATCTCCTCCACCTCATCCCACATGGGACGGCCGTTATTGCCGGTTCATTGTGAACGGGCCCATTCTGGCTGGACAGTTAACCAGCAGTGTTCCATATCTGCGTTAGAACAGTGTGATCATTCCCCGCCGTTGCCCCAGGGGGTGCACATGCTCCCCGCCTCTCCCAAGCCATTGCTCTCCCTTAATGAGCCATCCACATGCGCGTGACACACCCGCTAACCCCTAATCAGATGGTTTGCATGGAGCCCTGCGTCTGCCCCGTAGCCACACCACCCACCCGAATTCACCGTGAAACAACAGCCTGTGGAGGACCACGCTTCGCAACGGAACCTCCTTTGCGTGTAGATGTATCCTGAAAGGCCTTTCAGGACCTCACACGGTGCGTTAAGTCCATGTGTTATGACAAAACGATGAATACTTTCACCTGCTTCGTGGATATCATTCACCTTCAAGCCTGTTGAACTCTGAACTATACAGTAACAGTGTTAGAAGAATGGAACCCTGCATCCCCACTGCTGGTTTTACTCTGAAACTAAGCCGGGTTGGTCTTAGATGTTTTTTGGATGGGAGACCTGATGTTCTGGGAAGTGTTCGTATTACCAATAAGAGGTACTATTTCGCCTGGTAAATGTATTTCAGTGCCCCAGGGACATTGCTCTGTGTAGGGTGCAATCTTTCAGATGAGACATCTGTGTCCTGGTTAAAGACCTAGTCTTTACCTTCATAACATGGCCACCTAATCATCTGTGGCCCTTTCAATCTCCTGTTCCCATTCCCCAGGTGGTGTCTGATGTGTAGAATGTGCTCTCAGTCAACCTAGTACTTTATCACTTTTCATGATATAGTCTTGAGATTGAAAAACATCTTTGGATCAGAAATTACTAAACTGATGTCCTGATTACATTTGTATCAGGACCACAGTTTAACAGCCCACCCTGCGCAGGGCAATGTCCCCTTCACTTTGCTGGGGCATTACAATTTTGACCAGAAGGAAGAATGCAACGCTACTGAGTTTCAAAGGTAAAGGTAGTGGTGGGATGCAGGAAGATATGCTGCTGGTCTGTAGGTGGAAACGTATCACCACACAGACCGGGGTTTGACAGTAAGGGTTGGTGGGCGTGCTAAGACAATTGAAATGAGTCACACAGGAATATGTTTCCAAGACTAATCATCCACAAGCTTTCAATATTACAAATGGTTTGCGTTAGTTAACCTGCACTTACTGCGTACCATTTATGAGCACTTTATAAATGATGTAACCATTGTTACTATGTTATTATATGGGGGCTTTTTTAACTTTGGATAATTCCAAGAAGATTCCATTTTTTTCCTCTCTAATTATTCTGGCAGTTCTCATGTAGAAACTGCATTTGGAGGAACAGTGTTTGCCATGCTTATACAAACGTAAATTTGCCTCTTTTAAGAAAAAATACTTTAAAGAAAAAAAAAACAATATGTTGATAGTTCGTTTAGTACATGGATTTCTTCCTTTGGATTCATTTAATCAAGTATAGCATTAAAATCTCCAAACCACCCTTTTCTATATTTTATTTATTTTCATCAAATTACAGTAAACATAATTTAAATTGTGGGCCCTTTACTAAAGTCATGACACCAGTTAAGAGCTCCACCATCACAGCAAACATAAACATTTATCTAAAAGAAAACACTGTCTGCTGGTATCAATGCAAAATACTAAAGTAGAACTTTAATTGGTTAGTCACAAACAATATTAGTTTCAAGTCATTCAAAAATCAGGGCCAAAAACAATCCTAACTAGGACACAGCTGTTTTATATGGTTGAGATCACTTTTCTGCTTATTGCCCCTGGCTTACACATCTGGTGCACCAGTGGGCAAGGCATTTGCAAAATTCTAAATTAACCCCAGTCCTTATGACATAATCCTGTAAAATATGCAAAAATGCAATGTAAATTCAACCGCAGTTCCCAAAAAGTTTTGACGCTGCGTAGAAAGTCAGAAACAGAATTCAATGATGTACAAACATTTAAACCCCATTTAAACCCTATATTCAATAAAGAATAGTACAAATACAAAATAACAAATGTTGATTTCTGAGGAATTTTATTGTTTCTTGAAAACTATTTTAGAAAGTTGGGACAGAGGCAAAAAAACACTGGAAAAGTTGTGTAAGGGGAAAAAAATCAACATGGTGGAATATCACACTACTTATTAGGTCAACTGGCAAGGAACATGATTGGGTATTAGAAGATCATTCCAGAGCGGATGGGTCTGTCAGAAGTGAAGATGGGGAAGGGTATATACGGTACATAATATCATTAAAAGATTCAGAAAGTCCATAAAAATCTCTGTATGTAAAGGTCAAGGCTAAAAACCAATAGTGGATGGCTGTGCCGCCAGAGGGCCATCTTCAGGCTCTTCACAGCAATAAAAACAGACAGGATTCTGTAGTGGAACTCACTGCATGTGCTCAGCAACACTTCTGAAAAAACATTGTCTATGAACACATCACTGCATCCACAAATGTAAGATAAAGCTCTACCATGCTAGGAAGAACCCATTAAAAACTAGATCCAGAACTGCCGCTGCCTTCTTTGAACCCAAGCTCATTTAAGTAGGATTAAGGCTAAGTGGAAAACTGTCCTGTGGTTTGAGGAATCAAAATGTGAAATTATTTGGGACGCTGTGTCCTCCGGACTAAAGAGGAGAGGGACCATCTGGCTTCTTAACAGTGCATTTGTGAAGCCAGCATTTGTGATGGTATGGGGGTGCAATAGTGCACATGGCATGCGTGACTTGCACATCTGTAAAGTCAACATTAATGCTGAACAATATATACAGAATTTGGAGCAACATATGCTACTATCCAGACAACATATTTTCCAGGGAAGGCCTTGCTGATTTTCAGATATATTCTGCACATATCACAACAGCATTTCACTGTTGCTTACAAATGCTTACAGAATATTGTTAAAAGAAGTAATGCAACACAGCAGTTAAAATGCCGCTGTCCCAACCTTTTTGAAACATGTAACTGGCATTAAATTCAAAATGTTACCGATTTTTTCCAAAAACAAAACATTCATTGCATTCTGTTTTAATTAGCATTTTACGCTTCATCCAAACTTTTTTGCAAACAAGGCTGTAGAAAACAGTGAAATAACATTGTTTACTTAATGCAGTTATTTCTAAAAAATTTTGATCAATACAATTTTTTTCTTTAATTTAACTTTTTTGCTAAAAATTATCTTATGTAAAATTACTTTTGCCTTTTGACATTTTTATAGCTTTTTTTTCTCACACTGGTAAACCGTCTGTGTTGGGCATGTCCGGGCCTAGGAGTGAGTTGTCTGCATCCTCTGTGCAGCCGTCACTCTCAGGTGGCACTGGGTCCCAGATTCCATTGCTGGTGGCCATTATGGTTGTACCGGACCATACCCAGACGTTGAGGAAAGTAGGAGGGTAGGTGGGGCTCCTGGCTACTGTATGCCTGTAGGGCCTTATCAGGCTTGATTGTATTTGTTTTCATGGGTATGTTTGACACATGCGTTGTCCTCGTATTGGCACCTCGTTCCTTCTCCCAGGTAATGAGGATTCTAGACAAATACCAAGGATTTGTTACATGCTGCATGTGCATTGCTTAGGCAAAGGAAATGCCTTTAGCAAGCACAATTCAGCACCCCCCCCCCCCAAACTCTCTATCTACTTTATATTTACAGATACAAGTACTGTCACTTTAAACAACTTCCAGACAGGTGGATGTTCCATCCTGGAGGAGCTGGACTGGCTGTGCAACTTGAATGGGCTGCAGGTACCGCCTCATCCTACCAGTAATAACAGGAACAAAACTAGAGAAGATTCAGTCAGGAAGAATAAGGAGAGAGCAATTGTCTGTGGCCACCACCTGCAAAACCATAACATTTTTGGTGGGTGTCTTGCTGTTGCATCTTCAGTGCACCTGTTGTTACTTTCATTTGAACCAAAACAGGTGAAAATTATTGACAACCGCTTATGCTTCGTAACTGGACAGATTGCTATCCCTGAAGTTTAATTGACTTAGTGTTATATTGTGATGATTACGTGTTCCCTTAATTTGTTTGAGCATTGTACTTAACATGCATGAGATCCTCTGCGCATGTCAGCGCTTAGCGTCTCATTTTTACGAGCGCTTCGAAGTCTCAAATATATTATGTTTGAACGAAGGTAGCGCAGTAATCGAAAAGTGTTATTTAGGTTAATATTTTTTTTCCACAAGAAATGTAGATTGTCTTACAGGGGAAGATAAGGAGAACGGCGTTCCAGGTCCAGCTGTCATATCGGTCTTGTTTATTTACAGAGCGGTCGGTATTCGCAACGTGCCCTTCGCCCCTCTGTCTGTGGACTGCGCTACGCCATTGCAATTCTGTACGAGAGTCACACTTATACCTGTTTTTGATTGAAGTTGCTTATGACAGCATCTTGTTTCAGCAGCTGTCTGATATAAAGAAACCTGCGTTGACGCCTGAAACGCGCGTTGAGGACGTCGCCTAGATTCAAAGTTTCCTTGAATTGAAGTTGAGTGGCACGCGCTCCGTTTATGGTTTTGACCACTATATTTTTTCGTACTTGTGACTAGCCAACGTTAGCAATGAGTTGTTATTTGTAAGTAGCATTATATACTTTTTTGTCGTCTCGTTAATATATGGTTCTGTATTGTACTAATTATTAATTATTGACAAATGTGAAGGTTTTGGAAGGTTATCTACTAACGTTACAAAACGACAGTTAACTGCCCTAAGCTACCCTGTTAGCTACCATTGCATTGGCTAACAAAAAAACTGCATTGGTAGCTAGCAAAAAAACTGGAAAGTTTTGCGAAACATGAGGAGGTGACTTTGTTTTACTAAAAACGTCGGTTAACTCACTTCAGTTTTGGTTGATTTTCAAGTTTGCTTGTTCATTGCTAACTACGTTTTATATTCTTAATTGTCTCGATGCCCCCAAGTGCTTAACCGTGTTTTTGACAGATTCTTATTTAGTTCAGTCGTGTCTGTTAGAGGGGCGTTTACCATGAAATGTCAAGCTAGCTATCTGCCACCAGTTTGATAGTGTTATGTGCACCAGCTATATTAATTAGTTAGCCAGCTAGCTGTGATATTCTACAGAACTGCATCATAACAAGCTGCAGGTTAATTCGGTTTAATTTCGACTTAAATGTATGTTTGTTTTCTGTTACACACGTAATGTTAGCTAGATACCAAGCTGATTTCTGAGCTTTGCTTGCTACGTCAGTAGCTAACCAAGCTGACTTGACTGTATCCAGCAGCCAATGTTACTTTTTTAACGTTTGACAGTTCCAGATATGTAGTTCCTGAGACCGGAGTAGGTCATATCGGGACTTTTAACTCCAGTTGTTTATTTTTCGTTACGCGGGCAAATACTGCAGCCACCTAGCTACGTTGCACTAGGAATACATTATTGTCTGAGAAGACGGATTGGAAGCCATAAAAACATCAAACTCGAACTGACTGAAGATGAACTAGCTTGGAAAACCCACATTTATTATACAGGTAACATTCATTAGCCATGTACTCGTTTCAACTAAGTATTTGAAAGTGTAATTTGGGTACATATTTTCAGTTGTTACGTTACTTTTTTGTGTTTTCAGCCATATGGAAGCTACATGCAGATATCTGTGCGATGATCTGCTGCTCGACGCCCTGATTGTCAGTTTAAAATGCTGCGACGTAATGTAGAGCATTGCGCTATGTCACGATGTCCGCTCGACCACTGAGCCCTTTAAACTGTTTTTAGCCGAACGTAGCTTACAATCTCCATGCACATACTTTAATTTACGTGGACAAGGATCACTTTTTACTACTTCATGTCGTGCAATTGCCATTCACAGCCAACAGGTTGCACCACTGCGGCGCTTCATTTTTGTTTCAATGTGAATGTTATGTGTGTACACCCTCTGAGTCGATACATTATATACGACAGCATAGTTGCGCGCATTACTGAATGTCAGACATCTGTATTTTACCCACATTTTTATTGTATGGTGTGAGGTTGTAAAACAATCCAGCATGTCATATCAACATGGGATGATTTGCCATTGGTAGAAAGATAATTGGGCTTTTGACTAAACGTTGATGTATTTTTCAAAGTAACGTTTTTTCAGAATAAATATTGACATTTCCATGCAGATTTGCTGGCATCATGTTTACCAGAAGATATGTTTGATTTGATCTACACAATATGACAAAGGTTTTCTGGCAATTTAGTCAGGCTACTCACCCCATCACTTTGAGTTAGAAGCATGACCTGCCAAACGTCTTTGATAATATTCTTTGGGTTTTAGTAACTGTATAGCTTGTTAATCACGTTTAGATGATTCTATATAACGAGCCTTATGTCTGACAGATTTTCAAAAAAATAAGGCTGCATTTAATATATAAACAAACATACACTACCTGTCAAGTTTGGACACCTACTCCTTTAAAGTTATGTCTTATGTTTTACTATTTTCAAATGATTGTCCCAAACCAGATGGGATGGCCTATTGTTGCAGAATGCTGTGGTTGCTGTGCTGGTTCAGTGAGCCTTCAATTTTAACAAAATCATAAACCGTGTCACCAGCAAAGTATCCACACACCATCACACCTCCTCCATCCTTTATGGCGGGAACCACACATGTAGAGTATCTGCGTCTTACAAATAAATAAGTTGGTTAAACTATAATCTTAACATTTGATTCAAATGACAGATTTCCACCAGTTTCATGTACATTTTTCCTTTTTATTGGCCCAAGCAAGTCAATTGCTCTTTTCAGAAATTTGACTATAAAGGCCTGATTCACTCAGTCTCTGTACAGATGATGTTTATCTTTTTCACTGGATTTATTTTGGCTGCTATTTGAGGTACAGTTAATAGCTGATTTCTGAGGCTTTTCCTCTGCAGCCGAGATATCCCTGTTACATCATAGCAATTGATGGTTTTGTGACTGCACTGGAAGAAGTGTTCAAAATTAAATATTTTCTTTCGCTCATGATGGATGGTCATTTACTTTTGCTTATTTGCAATGCTCTTTCCACGTGTATGCGCGTGTATGGATTATACATAGATAGGGTATGCTTTGTAGAATTCTAGCCAACCCTAGACCTTTTTTAGTTGGCAATGGCTACATTTCTGCCATGTTAACTTGTTGATTCAAGTAGTTTTTCCTTTATATGACTTAACTGGCTAAGCCTGGGCATGTCACAGTCTGAAGGCTTGAACATGGCATGCTTCCAACCCAAACAGTTAAATACATCAGGGACATTTTTCAATTGCTACAACGTATATTAGAACTCCGTAGCCATCTGTTTTTTGCATCCTCCTGGTGTCCCAGGTCTAAATCAGATTCAGATTAGGGTTGGAATTGAATGGGTCAAACTGTTTTTGAGGTAAATAAGGCAGCCTATATTATATGCTACACCTTAGTGTCCTAGATTTAAAGGGGTATACCACTTATTTTTACACACAGCCCTGCTGTCATACTTTCTGTACACAGCTGAACTTGTATAATCTTTTTGCCTCTGCAACTTTTAAAAACCAAAAGTGTAAATATAGTTGCCATAAATCCAAGTTTATATTATGCTGTTTGGATGTAGGGACAGTAGATTTTAGTAAGTGCAGAGGTAAGTTCCAGAAGGAGATGCTGATATACTTTTTGTGGTTAGGTACTCTAGACAGTTTCCCAACATAATTATGCATATTTAAAACTTGCAGTGTAAAACTCATGTAAAAATGTGTAAAGTTGGCCATTTTAGTGGTGGCCTTCGTAAAAATTCTGCATAAAGAAAACCGCAAAACTTGCTGTTATTTACATTGATTTCCAAACCCTTTAAATACAGATGGCTCATGGTCATGTTTAAATGTACATTGATGAGAGTAGGGCTGTGTGGTAGGACCCCATTCAGTTTATTGTTAAGTTGGTAGTTTTCATGAGTTCCTATTTACATTTATAATTTTGTCATGGCCATGCAGCATCGATCTCATTCCTGCCTTTAGACTGCGCTAAGCTTTTTGTTGAGTAGTTATGCGGTTGTCAGCCAGACAAGATGGCGTAGCCTGAGTTGTGATGAGGCATAACCTAATGCCAGGCATTCCATTTTCATTTATCTGCTCTTTACTTATGCAGATGGAGCATTAATATTGCCTACTGACATATGTAGCTGTACTCTTACTCCCGTTTGACCTACTTTAGAGTAAGAATTCTGTTGTATACCAAAAGTTTATAAATATTATCTTTCTATGTTACAATGTTGATATTTTGACAGTACAATGTGGATTACTTTTTGCTCGTATTGCAATGTTTGCAGCCCTTGTATTACTGGGGGATATTTGGTCCAATTGCAGCAAAGTTATTTCAGCTATTTAGGTATGACAAACAGGTTAAGTATTCATGTCCAGGATGGTTCCCATCTTAAAATTAGGCAAAGGCGGCACCCAACCCCCTGCTTACACACGCTTCACCGGACCCCTTTCTAATATGCTTTAGTCTATGGGTCTCCAACCCTGGTTCTGGAGGGTACTGTCTTTGTTGTTTTCTCTCCAATCCCATGTATATGCAGCCTCATTCAGTAATTAACTGTCTAATTATAAGTCAGGTGTGCTTTGTAGTGAGCAGCTAATGCATGCCGCAATGTCTTCAGTATTAGCAACCAAAATATATAAGCAATATATTTCTTCAATGCACCTGGACGGTTGTATAGTCATATCCCAAATGAATGTGAGAAACCTTGGCGTCACCCTCGACCCTGACCTCTCTTTCGATGAACACAAAAAATATCTCTAGAGCTGCTTTTTTTCATTTTTGGAACATTGCTAAAATATGAAATTTATCAAAGACTGATGCTGAAAAACTTCCATGCTTTTGTTACTTCCATACTAGATTATTGCAACGCTCTAATCTCCGGTTACCCTGATAAATCAATAAATAAACTTCAGTTCGTGTTGAATACGGCTGAATCACATTGGTTCAACAATGCTTCTGGCATACAGAGTATATCATTCCCTTTTCATTATGTCTGAGCCACCCAGAAAATGTATAAACCACCCTTTATTAGGGTATAGAGAGAATATTTAGAGAGTCATTTTTCTATTTGTATGTTCCCTTTAATATGATTGGCATGAAAAAAGAGATGTTCTTGTTGTCTGTTATAGTATGTTCAGCGTCTTCACATACGTATATTGTTAGAGACAAATATGTTTATTGTATATTTTTTTTACCCCGTACATTGCATGTATAATGTTTTTTGGCTACTAGAAGTAATCTGACACGTACAAGGGATGTTATGTGGATTGAATGTAGTTTAGGGGTTAGGTTTTAGTGAAACATTTTGACATGCGTTGGTGTAAAAAAAATACGCTTGTTTACCGAAGTCACTCATCCTGCAATGTCTGGACTGGTGTGGTCCTGTATGCAAGGTTCAGATTTCATTGACAGTAAACCACCCAATCTCCTGCGAACTCTACAAAAAAACACTGAAATGCCATTTGTAAATTGACCTGCCCAAGCTCATTAATGGGGGGGGTTGGAGTTTCCTCCTACTTTCACATTCAATTCTGTATTTGGTTGGTAGTTTCAGCATGAGTGCAAAGTCATGTTTTACCATGTCGACACAGACAGTGTGGGATTTTGGAAAGGTTCCCTTCATGTTTTGAATGCAGGAAAAACCCTGATGTCAATAGAATTGGTTGAGTATTTTGAGAGAGACAGACATTATCGCTTCTCTATATGTGCTCTAGATGCTTAACTATAACTAAAGGTTTCAAGTGGGGTGGGTGGTTAAGCGGTGTCTTAAAAAAAGGTTATAGTGATCTACTCATTCCCAGTTTGCTGTTGATTTTGTATTTGTGGCCAAAGTGTAATTGGAGAGCGACCTCTTAAAACATTTCACCTTGAACTTGTATCTCAAATAGATTAAAATATTGAGTTGCTTATATAACATGGCTAAGAACTGTTCTTAGACACCACATTGTGGCATGCCTGGGCATATAGCTTACTTTGGATCTAGTAGCAATACATCACAAACCCCCAAGAAGCCTTATGTAAACTGATTATTATTGTAAACGGATTACTAACACAATTACCGCAGTAAAAGCTGTAATGCTGGTAGTATAGTCTCCTGCTGCTGCTGTCAGCCAATCATCACTTACTTTTTAAGTAGGTCATATTTTGCTGAAATATGAAACTCTGCTGGGCAGTATCTTTTAAAGTTGTTTTGAAATGTTTTTGATGTAGTAACTTTGTAAATAAGATTACCCATTTATTGTACTTTTTAATGATCGTTCTGTTGGATTTTTAAAAAAAATTAAATTACAACCACTTCCTTAACTCATGCCTGCATCCCTCTGTCAAGCAGGGGCGTAACATGGATCAAAGTGGACTAAAACGCAGCAGTAACCAGGACAACAGCTTGCCTGTTTCTGACCGCTCAGAGAGAGGTGTCCACAAAAGCTTCTCGGGGGACGCCGATGGTTCGAAGTCCGCCATAGCTACTTCTGGGATGCATCTGCCTGGCTCCAGACCCCAGCCATCAGCCACTGATTCCTCCAATGGACTGAATGTCTTTAAGACTCAGGGGGACATGCCAGGGAACGGTTGCACTATAAAAGAAGCTGACATGAAGGTAGTGGGTAAGGTCCTAAGGGAGCCGCACACAGACAAACAGAGTCAACAGCAGCAGCTGTTTGAAAACTTTGTCATGCTGGAGGAGAGTATTGCAGATTTGAATCGATCCAACACCATGGGGAGCTCTGTACTCGAAAATGATGACCTTTTTTGTATAAAAACTGAGGACTTCTCATCCATGGATAAGGACATGCTTGACATGGGTAGAGTCAGCTTTGAGCAGTCGCAAAAGGACTTGGATCTCAGCGATAGGCTGCTTGGGGACAATACGATGGACATCCTGCAAGACCTGGACTTGTCTGGTTCTCTGTCTGACATGAACGAGTTTTACGTTGCCAATGAGGTCGCGTTCCTGTCCTCCCTGTCTGGTGACGACGCACTGCTTGGGAACAGCAACGTGGAACGCAAGGCCGTGGTGAGCAGCAATGGGGGAAATGGCAAATTTGCGGAGCAGCAGCTTCTGGAGCCTGTAGTCAAGATTGAGAAGGATACAGACTCCTCCTTCATCCAACTTTGCACGCCAGGGGTTGTCAAGCAGGAGAGCGAGAGCCGGCGCTATTGTCAAATGCAAAGCTTGGACATGCTTGGTACCCACAGCTCAGCGGGTCCCCCGAGTGGGACCGGTTACCCTTTCGGAGCAAGCGCCTCTGGTGACGTGAGTCTACAGCAAGATCAGAAGCCTGTCTTTGGCCTGTATCCCCCTCTGCCCTTGGTCAGTGGCAGCTGGAACCGAGTCACTGGATACGGGGATGGATCTGGGGTGTCTAGCTCGTCCCGCTCTTTTCCTGTCGGCTTCAGCAGGTAGGTGACTCATGACGTCTGGATTGTCTTTGATGGTGCTGCATTTATTTTTATTATTATAAATGCAGCACCATCAACCATCAATATTATTTCAGTTTATTTTTTATTAACAACAAATCCTTAGTCATATTTAAAATGTCCTTTTCAAGCCTTTAAAAATGTTTTATGGATTTGTGCTAGATGTATTACGTCAAGTTTGGCTGGTTATTTGATATCATTTCAACGCACTTCCCATTTATTTATTTGAGTACTATAAGGGAAGCGATGTCGGTCTCAGTGTGTTGGTGTTTTACTTAATCTCACACAAGCCCTAAAGAGTCATAGTTTTCATGCTGGGTTGATGGCTGTAAAGCCACGTGTACAGATCTACTTTGGTGTACCGCCATGCCTCCTAAAACCTCATCGCAAGCATGTGGCACCTCAGAGTTCTTCCAAAAGGCACCCAAATTCCAGCCAGAGTTTGAAGCTTTCGCCACCCTGGCTCAGGGTGCTGGGATGGAAGGATGATTTTGTCACTACATCAGTGAAGATCTGCAGCTTTTTAAAATTGCTTGACTGAGGCCAGAATAAATGGAAAGTGTAATTAAGCCCTTGAGCAAACAATGTGTCTTTTTGCCATGCTTCCCTTCTGTTCCTACTCATTTAAATATAAAAATAGATCCATTTACAGTTTTGATAAGCTATTTTTCCTTTCATCTGTCATCCACGTCACATTGGTAGGCGTCATTGTACCTCTATCAGCACTCTTGTTTGTTTTTATGAACTGTGCAGAATACCTGAAATATTCCTGAATGCAGAAACCACTACTATTGTTCAGGAGCTACTTACTGAATGATTATTGTTGGAATGAACTTTGTTTAAGCATATGGTATTTTTAGTAGGTATCAGGTAAACACTGGTTGTCAACTGATTTTTGCAAGCATGAGATCCTTTGACTACCTGGACTACCCTAAAAGTAGCTTGTTTTTTTGGAGTGAGTAAACCGTAAATGCTATGGCAGAATTAGACATGTTATTAACCTATGAGTCCAAATACAAATAATTAGCAAATATTTATTGTGTGTGTCTGTGTTGGGGATGGAATGTTATGTTGTTTGTGGCGGTAAGGCCTCCCATAAATTAGTTTTGTGCCCTTGGACTGGATGTAGCCAGTGGCGACATGGATGCTGGGCTTTATGCTGTGGAGGCGTTTCACTCATTTGTTTGCAACAAGAACTGTTCTGAAAGCAATTATGACTAAAAGCCCCTGTTGTTTTCAGTTTTTCTACAGTTTCATAGCTGGACTCCGCATCCATTATACCTTTTGTTCAACTACTCGCAAAGTTGTAGTCACAGGCTACCCTCATAGTTCTTCATAAAACATCAGTTGGTCTTTAATATGACCCCTTTTTCATTTACTAAAGCCTTTTTAGTATTTGTATGTATTTGCATCGCACTTTTAGTACTATTATTGCAAACTCCATTTCGATTTTGCTTAAGATACTGTAATGTTTTACCACACGTCCTATAATTGTTTAAATAAATTGTTCAGTTTTTCCGAAAAGCAGCTTTATAACATGGAATCCATATATGACACCAGTACCAACATTTTGTTTTAAATGTTGTGGTTTTCCCTATGCTAACCACCCTGAGTCTCAGTGAATGGTTTGGCATGCTCTTTGGTGGCATAGGGAGGGCAAGGCTGCAACAGGCTTTCCCATCAATTATTTCGGCATAAACTGTTGATACAGTCAGTGTGTTAAGCAAGATGCCGTTGTCACTTATTCTCGGCCTTATGTTTATCCCTAATGACCTTTCTCTCGTATGTGTGTGTGGTTGTGTGTGGAAATGCATGAGTTGAAAACAGTACAGGTAATGACTTGCATACTTTTCTCAAGTATTGTGCGTTTTTTTTTTTTTTATGTCAATGCACTTTGAGGGAGGGTAGGAATGCAGGATACTTATCAGTCAAGAGTTTCTGTTTTTGGGCTCGGTCACTGGATGGCTTGTTTACTGTAGTGTCCGGTGTCAGTTAACATGGAGCCACATGATTAATCTAGATATTGATCAAAGCTCCTTTTGGGAAAATTATGAATTAGGATGTCTGTCAGCACTGCACCAAAGCCATATGTTGCCTGTGGTGTTGTTGTACACAGGGATTGTATGAAACACCTAATGTGAGTAATAGAATTGAGCTGCTTTGAATCCACTATGCGTTACCTTTATGACTGTTAATGACTGTGGTCACATAAGCCTTAGTATTTGTATTTTTGGAATACAAGTGAGCTGCTTGGTGAGGCCTGAATAGACATGTTATTGACTTTATCTTGGGGCATGGGGCTTTATCTTTTTTGTGTTTTATTCTTTTTTATCCCAAAGCCTACCACTCAAGTTGTTTGTTTTATTTTTTTCCTCTCAAATTCAGTTTATAGAATGAACAGCCATTTAGGCTACAAACTGGCTAAAAGAGGAAGAGAAATGTCATCATGTTTCCTTATTTTCACTTTGTATGTTGTTCATTCCCCTGAATGTTTTGTTGCTGAGAAAATTGCTTACTATCTGTGCAACTGATTACAATGCAATAAGATGTGTAGGAACCGTTGTACAACGTGGCACCGTTGCTCCGGAACTCTAAATCAATATTAGATATGAATCTCTGGATACTAGGAAATGACACTGCAAATAATTATTTTGAAAACAATACTGCAAATCCAATCGGGTCCTTTACATTGAGGCCCAAAGGAGGCTACAGATATTTAGCTCAATAACTTGAGCGAAGGGAAGGAATAACATCAGTCAACTAAATTAACTTTTTGGCTCTGGTGCCGAAGAGCCATGTAGATGGAAAATCCACCAGCCCAGCATATATCCTTTTTACCAGCAAAAATAATAAATCGTCTTTTTGTCACACAGAACAACTCATTGCCTCAGTGTCATACTGTAGCCAGCCACTAGAAACTCCTTTATCTCACAACCTCCAATTCTCACTAAATGTTCTTTTTTTTATGTGATTTGGCCCCTTTTTCAGGGGGTGTCGTTTTAAAGGTTTGCTTACTCCTGGTAAATGTTGCCAAATAACAGCTTTTTAATCAATGATGGCTAGTAGTAATGGGCATTCTGAGTATTTTTGGGGAGCTGGTTCTTGTGACTTCTTTCACCTGAAATTCAATGTTAATGGCTCACTAGTTTTTAATTTTCAAAAATGAAATACTTACTTGGTGCTTTGTGGTTACTTTGCTAGCATAGTTTCCCTTGAGAAGAATGACAGAATCAATTAATCTTTCGATTACTACTTTGATTTATCAGAGACACAAATACATCTATTCCAGAATTAAATAGGAGTTTATTTTTCATTTGTGCTGTAGGGACTGATTTTGAAAAGATGTCATTGAGACACTAGATGGACAAATTCCTGATGGATGTATGCCATTGTGGAACTGTGTGATACATTACCTACCTCTACTGTTTAGCCATGCAAATTCTGTGTCCTTCATCTGTGTCCATTGTGAGTAAATTGGTCAGAGGCTTGTGCTATCAATAAAAAGATAAAATGTGGCTTTGTGGAAACTTTCACCGAAGTCTGTCTGTGAGTGGGAGCAGGCTGTCTTAGGTCTTCTAACTTTTTGGTTGTCGAGCATCATCCACCCAACTTGGGATGTAGATCAGCTGTTACTGACATCAGGAATGCTAACATCCTCTTCACCCTCCTACACTGGAAAAAATGAAAAAATTCTGGTTGGAATTATACTGCCATTGTTGTGGGCGCGTGGGCGAGTATTGCCATGGTACCTGAAAAAGTTTCAGCTGCCACTGGTTGGTGAGTGCAAGCGATAGCATTTTCATCCTTTTGTAGTTTACAGTTACTTGGAGCAGTCCTTCATCCTCAGTTTGATTATGGAATGGTATGTGCACTTTTATAAGGCATGTAGGCTGTTCAATATGTGTTCTTATTAACATTATCATTCCTGGGAATTTGTGTAAGAATTAAGACCACACTTGTAGTGCCTCAAGGTATTGTCGGGTGGTGTGTGGGTGTTGAGCTGCAGTGTAAAGTTTTTTTTTTTAGTATTTTTTTTTTGTAATTTTTTTTTTTGAAAGGATTCACAAACCAAAATAGTTTGGTAACCTCTGTTTTAGTTGAGGTACATCTGATGTCCCAGTTGCAACTGAAACTCGAATTAACATTGAACCAATGTAAATAGCCAAGAAACCGAATGACAAAGTCTCCCTTTAGTAGACCAACCATTTTCTCCTATGCATGTCTTATTAAAGGACATTTTCTCAATTTAAGCAGAGTATTTTTTCTATTAATGCCGTGGTATTGAAGGGGCTGTCTGGATAACCATGTTGCAAATAAAGTTATGAGTGACGGTTTGCTGATTACAACTTGTATTGGGTGATCTTTGATACCTTGTCCTAAATCAGAATAATGCTCAGGAAGACTGCTGGCTAGAATTAAAACCTAGGTATATTTTAAGTGTTCAAGCTTAGGGTAACATGTCACTTATTTAAATGAAGCTTATGAATGGTTAAACCGTTGTTGTTGAGGTCAGGTATAAAACTTGGCTGAACAAATTCTTTATATTTTACTTTTTGCTAAATCAAGCTTACACTAGGTTAGTGAGTTAAAAAGGCGCTACAGGTGTAATATCTTGGCTACATGTATTAACTTGGCTCTTTTTTTTAACTCAAGTTTGTTACTTTCTGGTAAGGAATAAACTGCCAGGGTCAGGGGTTATATTCCATCTTGGTTCTGGTTGCATTGCAATTGACATTAACAGCTGCTGCAGGGAATCATACTTGCCCTCTTCTAGTTTAAACATTCTAGAACTCTGCTGTAGATAAATGAGAATTCTCAAAGTTTTAATATTTTTGTCACACATTTGCTAGTGTATAACATAAACGCGCGAATGTACTCTTTACGCTGCCATCAGCATTGACTTGAAAAAACGGCAAAGACCAGTTATTTTATTGGAATTAAGTAGTTCTTATATATAGATGTACCATACCATTTCCAAAAATTACAATCTAAATAAACACAAAATACAAATAACATTTATAAGTTTTTACATTTGATGTCTTTCATTTTCAATAGACTTAGAAAAAAAATATCCATTGTTTTGAGCCATAGAGATTTAAAATATATTACTGTGAAATATTCTGTTATTGGTCAAGATGGTGAAACAATTCATATGTCCGTTTGATCGCAATCGGTTGGGAATTTCGAACTATGTTTTGCGAAGTTTGTTTTAAGTTCTGTTTTTCTATGAGCCCAAAAACTACACTAACCACAAGCCTTAGCTATTTAATGATTTTGTGAGCTAACTAAAGTGGTAGCCAGTTCTGCTTATTTCATCTAGTGGTATTCAGGATGCCCAGCTACAGGGAGCCATTAGCCTAATAACTAACATTAGGTATGTAGCTACATTGTTGTAGCCAGTGAAATAATTAATTTTTTTTTCATGTATATTGTTCTTTTTAAATTCAAGTTTAATACAATCAATCAAGTGTATTCATATAGCACAATTCATACATGGATGCAATTCAGTGTGCTTTACAAGACGAGAAATTAAAAGAATGAATTACGAGTAATTTGTTACTGCATCAAGTGGCAAGGCAGCTCTTTCCGACATCAGCATTGTGTCACCTGATGCTTTTCTCACAGTTGTTGACTGCATATTGCATTTTTATTATGATTCTTGGTTTTTGTTTATTTTTAAATGGCTTCAGGCTTGCAATTGACACATTTTCATGTAAACATTTGTTGTTTTCAGTGTATTATGAAAATGAATGTTATTACTTTGAATAGACTTATTCAAAGTATCCTTGTTAAATTTTAAATTATTTTTAATAATTATTTATAAAGTATTTATAGTAACCTCACAGCTAATATAGAACACATTTGGAGCTGTTTCTACAATTAAAAGGTCCAGTCCAAAATCATAATGGCTTCAATGGTGTTTTTGCACAAGCGTGTTACTTGTATTTAAAACGGACTGCTATTTGTCATGCCCTAATGGTCTGTTGACTGGGCACAAAACCATCAGAGGATTCGCCTAAATGGTATGTGTTTGTTGTGTTTGTGCTTCACTGCATGCTCTCTAAATGCTTTGTCATGTTATTAAGACAGCAGTTTCTCATGCAAAGGGTTCTGTTCTCACGCTACAGGGCTGACTGCATCCTTTTGTCCACCTCCAGGGCTCTCTAGGTTACTCTTGTACACTACGATAGTCAACCTCCAGAGTATTTTGAGGTACTGACCATACTGTATGTCTATGGTAATTCCTGTCTATATAGCTGATGTGTTTCAGCAAGGTCTTCATTCACACATGATTGGCAGGTTGGATTTATTGTTGTCATGACCCCTTTGCCAATGTATTTTTATCAGCGGTTAGTGGACTGGTCTGACATAATGATTAACAGAGTTCAGAGCACTAAACCAAGACGTACCAATCTTTCCATGGGAACCAAGTCTAATGCCAGATGCTATAAATCCCCCCCCCCCACCTCCATAATACACTATTCACGCCTTTCTCAGCTCTATACGTGTGCCTGTCTGTCCCATAGTGCGAGATGTCACGTCTCTATTCATTCTACAGTGTCATTTTCTGGTGGGGTTAAAAGTGCAGTGGAAAAGCACAGCTGCAATTTGTTCGTGATATTGTAATCTTGTGATTTTTGTAAAATGAGTTAGTGTGTATCTTTATCTATATCCATATCTATGGATTTTCACAGTTGTCTTGGTAATTGCACAATTAACTAGGCTACACCATGCGTTCGTAATCAAAGCACAGATATTTATCTTTATCACTGTTGGAATTCTGTTAGAACGGTATGAAGTCTCAATGCAGTGCACACGTGTATAACTTGATTGTGTCGTGATATGTCTCGGAGATGCCGCTGTAAATTCAAATGCCAGGGAAGTGATTACGCAAACTAAGGGGTCCATTTAGCGTTTCATCCTCTCCCTCTCGATGTAAACAAGCTCGAAGTGTGCACCTTGTTGCCTCCATCAAGGATGCTCATTTTTAAGGCTGCTCATTACTCATCTGTTAACACGTTCTGGGCACATGTAACCATCACGGTATTACCCCAAGTCAATTAAACTTAAGGGATATCAATCTTTCCATTTAGGAAGCATAGGCAATTCTAAATCAATGTCCTGTTGGGGCCAGTGGCCTCTGGTGGGGACTGGGCTCGCCAGAGAATACCTGAATTGGCAGGTCAGCCTTGGGGTACCCCGTTCTTTTCCCCGATGAGAGCTGGTTCACACTGCGCGCTTGTGAAAGCGTTTGGGGGCGCTGTGGTGAACGTTTCGCTATCTGCAACATCATCTGGTATGTCCTGTTTGGCGGTAGGTGAGTGACGGTCTGGGGAGTCATATCCTTATCCATGTGCTAGCCCTGACTGCTGTTAGGTACAGGGTTGAAATCCAGAACTTATGCTGGGCAGCTGTGGGCCCTGGGTTCCCCCTGGTGAAGAACACTGCTGGCCTTATGTGGCCAGAGATGTGTGTGTGTATGTATATGTGCATCCTATGTCACTAAGTAGCGCCAAAAACGGTCACTGTCACGGTCCAGGACCCATCTGGCGTCTCATCAGTTTAAATCTAGCCCTTAATCGGATGTGTTTTTCCATTGACTGTTGCGTCACTTTGTTTTCAGCGATTTACGCAATATAATGATTTTGATGTTTACTTTTTTCTTAGTTTTTAGTCAGACAGAAGTCGGACAATAATTGGCTTCTTTCAAAAGATACAGATGTGTTAATAACTGCAGCCACAAAACAAATAATCTAATACCTTCCGAAGCAGTGAGACAGAAAAGCATACTTAGTTGTTATTATACTTCCATATCTGAATATTTTTTTGTTTCTTTTTTTTCCCCCCTCATTTGATTAAAGGTAATATTCTGACCCAGGTTAGAAGCCTTATTTGGGTTGCTATGGAAACTCTCAGACCCTGCCAGTGTTCCACCACTGTTGTTTACAGTCACTGCTTTTCCTTCACACCTTCCTCTTACTGACTGCCTTTATTTCTATATTATTACACTACCTACAATTTCTGCTGACGTATTATAGTTATTAGTATAGCCACTAATGTGATTTTTATGCTTCTTATAAAAATGTCTCAGACATGCCTCTGTAAATTCAAACGCTTTGGTAGTGATAATGCAAACTGATAGGTCCATCCATAGCGTTTTATCCTCTCCCTTTTTTAAAATGAATACTGGCAATTTTTATTGCCCAAGCTGGATTTGATACTTAAGTTCTCTGTATTAAAAGCAGGGAACAGGATTGTGCAACCCTTCCTTGAAATAGATGGGTATTTCACATTGGATTTCAGACATGGAATTCGGTTTGTGTTTTAATTTAATTGGAACATTTTCATTTGCTGGTCTAAAGGAAAGTACTACATTGTTGGATTACTTCAGAACAATTCATGTGTTTAATTTTCGTGTGATTTAGGGTTAATTAATTAATTAGTCATCATTTGGGCCAAGCATAGCTTTCTCTCACCCCTAGGCCGCTTAAATCCTACTATTTCTGCCTGATTTTCAAAACTTTGCTGTTGGACCTGCGCCTTAACTGGATTTCTCTACTTCACTTGAAGCTGTGATGCTACGCCAGTCATTTTAATATCAGATCTATCCATCTTCTCATGCTTCTGCAATATATTGCATTATTATAATGTATTGCTTGTCTTATTCCTGAGTGGCAGACATCTACAGAACTGTTTTACTTTGAAACGCTAACATTTTATTTCAAATAAACATTTAGGAATAAACTTGTGTGTTGTCCAAACTTTGATGTCTTATAGCCAGATTCAATTATATCAACAACCTACCAAGAAAGTTTAGTAATTTTTTTCGGAGGATTTTGCTCTGCTTTACTTTGACAGGAAAGTGTGGAAAGATGGAGAGGTGAGGTGTTCTGAAAGGGCAGTGGACCCAACTCACGGTGCCGTGCTTGTGTCATACGCACTGGTCTAGACAACTCGACCAAACAAGCCCATGATTCTTTTGACTTGTCATTGTATAGATGTTTACTTGTACTCATTCTAATGTTTTATTGGGTTTTTATGGGCGAATAATAATGTTTAGTGTAAAACACATTATTACCCAGATGTACAGTTTCAAACAATGTTGTCATGTGGCCCACGACTACTGCCCACTATTGTACATTCCATTGTTGTCTTTTGTTTCTAGCTAGCCATCTTTCACAGTTCAAATGCAAAATTTGTCGTTCTAGGAAACTCATTAGTGAACTTTGACTAATTTTGAGTTTGACATGAGTAAGAAATACCTAGGACCCTAGAAAACCTTTGATTAAAAAAGCCCCCTTAGGGCTAGCAGTGTCGTGTTTACACTGGCCCCAATGAGTAGTAGCTAGATTTCATCCTGTACCTGGTACAGTCGAAATACAGCTAGATACTGCGAGAAGTATTTGATTTAAACTCAAAATCCATTACAATTTCAGTAAAAATAATAATAATAAAAATAATTAATACTGTTATGTCCACCAGCATATATTTAAACCCTTTAAATGCATGATAACTTGATTAGGCTCATTAGCTGATTGTAGAAACAGGGCTGTGCAGTTCCCTTGTTTTGTAAGGTTTATTACATTATTTTAATTAACTGACAGGTAAAATTGTTCCAGTTGCTAGGGTCGCATGGATTACTAATTCATTGCAAAATAAAATTTAAATGCTTTCTGATTTATATCTGGTTCTGGGAATGTAGAAATACATTGATGCCATACTTTTGCAAGTGGGGTCAACGAAACTGTTTTTGCTGATAAACCCCAAACAACGTTTTTGGTTTTGATATATTTGAGAGAGTTTGCGTAGCATAATCTATTATTATATTGCCTTACCGCGCACTCGCCTGCCTTTTCCTTTGAGTCAATATAAACATAAAATATTCTGACTCAATAAACTGACTCATGCCTACATGCTAGTTCCATTACTATCCATAGAAACACCATAGGCCCCCATGGATAACTGCATAATCACAATGGCAAATGACAGATGGAGTTGGGCAATATGAATAGGGAGAGTGATCCTTGCGTTCTGTTGTGAGTGACCCACTTAAAGAAAGAAGATGAGCCTGCCTTTTTGGTAGTTGTTGAATTTTGCACATCGTTGTTAGCAGCTGGAAACCGAATGGTTTGTACCAGGTTCTAAGGAAATCCATATCCATGTTAAGCATCCCCTCCAACCAAGCGGATGCTTAATTGCCTTTTATTGTGTGATTCAAATGACGGTCTATTGACAAGACATTGAATTCTGATAAAAAAAATTGTATTCTTATGACCACTTTTACTTTCAAGTGTGACATCCCTCCTGTGCCTGTGAATAGTATCAAAGTTGCATTGTCGGGTTGCATAGTCCCACGATATTCAGGTGCTACATAGGCCTAACAAAATTTTCAGTTATGGTTTGTTGATCAATGCAACAATCAGTTTTTTGGTAGACTCAATAGTAAAACAACCATGTTTAATGAGGCTTCTGTAAGACATTTTTCTCTTGTTTGCTAGAATTACGCAAGGTGCCAATTGTTTTTTTGCTTCAAGTATAACACTTATTGTACCTTAGCTTTACCCTAAGCACCAATATATTTACAGATTTTATGATATGAGCCTTAACTGAATGCGTGCTTTGCTTTGTGTTTTTGATGGTCTGCCAAAGTGCTTACTCAAACTAGGGTAACCGACATGTTCTGGAAATAAGATGTTACACAGTATTGGAAGCAATGCCTTTATCATATCTTACACAATCTTAAGGGGTGCAAACCATTGACTTTAATCCAAACTTCGTAAGCCCAATTACAATGTTGTGAATTGTTCTGTGCTTTCGGAAGGAGGATTTGGTTGTCCAACTGTCAAACCTATTCTCATCTGCTGAATGTCATGACAATTTGAATCATTTTCCTGCTTTGATGTCTTTCATTGTTTTGGGTTTTACTGATACATAAATGTAGATATAACCGAGTCTGCAAATTTAGCCACCTGTCTGCGGTTTATCTTTCGTGCGGGGGTGTGTGTGTGTGTGTGCACGTAAATAGTTTTCAGCATTTAGAAATAAAAACATTTTCTATACATTGTCTCCCTATTTCAGGTTATTTAAAGTTTTGGGACAGATTTAATATGCTGGTCAAATCGAGCAAGCATGTTTGGTAATATTTTGTGATGGTTATCTATTATAGTAATGTTCTCCCTGGTTTGCATTACAGCCACATCTTCACAGGTTTTTTGAGAATAAAAAAAAAATTCTCAGCTGTTGGACTGGCTTTTCCCCCAATAATTACATGCCACACCCCTGTGTTTTTCACTGCTCTTACCGAAGCGCTTAAACACCTAAATCATTATTCCTTAGAATCAAAGACAACCTGTTAATACATTGTTAACTTGTGACAATTCGGTTTTTTTTATATTTCTTTTTCTAAGTAAGAAAGGCCTAGTAATTAAAGGTACAGCCTAGGTCTGCACTGATTATTTTACTGTATTACAGTTCATTAAAAGGACATCAGTTAATTGACAGATTTATTTGGCCTTTTTTCATAGATTTCAGTGTTGTGTTTTTGAATGCTCCCATTTCTTAATGAAGCAGTTTTTATTAGTAATTGTACTAACCAAATGTGGGAACATTCAGATGGGGGTATTTAACCCGACGTTATGTGAAACACCTTAAGAGGGTACAGGTGGTTTCCATTCAACTAATCATTTCTAAAGACAATTGGTCGTATCACTGCTCCTTCAGATCTGTCATGGAGTCAGGGTTATTCATGCGATGAATTGTTGTCTGTTGTATGTTTAGTAATTTAGAACAACTTGCAGGTCTGGGTCGTGGTTTGAGTTCCCACGGTGCCTACGTGCTGCTGTGGCAGTATAAAGGCTGCTGCATCGAACACCTCTTTCACCAGAAATGCTGATGTTAGTTGCCATGGAAAGTCACTTATGGCAGTGTTTGTGTGTCCACACACCCTCATGCACACAAACACTACTGATGACTAGCTTAGTTAGTGGATTTGCTTTATTGCTTTACCATCAGTGCCATTTTAGAAGTTTTTTTATATGAACCCTGTTTGCCACTCTTAGAATGCGACGTGTTTCTTTTTTATATACACTATTTGGACAAAGGTATTAGACCATGGTATACCTCTTATTATTTAATTCAGGTGTTTCATTGTCCTGTTGCCACAGGGGTATGAAATCACGCCTAGCCATGCAGTCTGCCTTTAAAAAGTGAAATTTAAAATTTCCCTCCTAAATATTCCATGATCAACTGTTTAGTGGTATTATTGCAAACTGGAAGCGTTTAGAAAACACAGCAACTCCGCCACAAAGTGACCTGCAGAGTTCCAAACGTCCTCTGTTATTAACATCAGCCTCTGGACTCCGTAGCTGTGGAAACGTGTTCTGTGGATGATAGATCAGGCTTTTCAATCTGGCTGATGGAGGAGTCTGGTTTTGGAGAATGCCTGGAGAATGTTTCAACTGTAAAGTTTTGTGGAGGAGGGTTTATGCTATGGGGTTATTTTTGTGGGGTTGACCTTTTGGATAAGTCCGTTTACTGTTCCAGCATGACGGTGCCCCTGTGCACAAAGCAAGGTCCCCAAAGGCATGGTTTGGTGGGGAAGAACTTTACTGGCTTGCACAGAGCCCTGACCTTAACCCTATCGAACACCTTTTGGGATGGACTAGAACGGAGATTGCGAGCCAGGCCTTCTCGTCCAACATCGGTGTCTGATCTCACCAATGCTGTTCTATTACAATAGGCAAACATTCCAACATCTTGTAGAAAGCTCTTATAGCTGCAAAGGGGGGACCAACTCGATAGTAATGTCTATGGTTGGGATGTCATACAAGCTCCTGAAGATGTAATGTGTAGGTGTCCTACAACATTTGTCCATATAGTCTATGCATAAGGGTATTTGTTTAGTCTGTAATTTTGTTCTGGATTTTACATGTTCTGTGTTCTGCTCCTACAAGCCGCAAAAGAGGGCCTTCCTGGGTAGGTTGAAGGATGAAATTTGCCGTTTTGTGGTAATGCATTGGTAACAGTTTGGCAGGAGAAGGAGAACACTGTCACTTTTGACATGGTAATTCACACTACATGGCGTGACATGTATTTTATTCTGGCAAACGGTTTAGCCTACAGTAGATAACCCTGTTAAGACATAGCTATTGGGCACACTTTTCCTACAGCAATTTTATCAGCATCATGTATGTGGCCCTCCCAGGGACTGGCACTGCTGCTTGTGGTTTATCACTGTTTGTAACCTTATCAAGTTTCTTGGCCCAGTCGTAGTTCTATCTTTTATCTTCATATGCTGATGCATTACGGTTGTGCTCCTGTGCCATTAGAGTTCTGCTTTGAAGATTTTGCAACAAACATGTTGTGGATTTCTTTAATGTAAAGTGGTCCCATACTTTTGTTGGCCCATAGGTTGTTGATCGTGTGCGACTTCCCACCGGTGTATCCTCCACCATCTTTCAATATTTAAAAGATTTTCTTACTACAGCGCTAGCTAGTAGCAAATGAAAGTGACAACACGTGCATTGGAGAGGCTACAGCAAGACAACCCCTGAAAAGAAAATGGTTTTGCAGGTGCTGGCCGCAGACCATTCCTTTCTGTCTGATTCTTCTCTGGTTTGTGTTTTGGTTTTGCCAGTGTCCTTGTCACTTCTTAAAACTAGTTAGAAATACATGCAGCATAATATCTCTTCTGTTGTCCCTTAAGCTGGTAGTGGTGAATATGACCTGGCAAGACTGAACTGTAGGCTGATGTGAGGAGGAAAAGTGATGTCTCTGGTAGGATTTAATGTTTTGGCTGGGTTAATTATTGGCAGTGGAGAATCAGAGTAGAGATGACCCGTTGCTGTACATTGAAATTCGTAATAAATTGCCTGTCTGGCTGCTGGCCTTATGGACTGTGGGCTAAAGTTTACTGCCCGCCCAACTAGACTGAGTTTTTATTGATTTGTTCTGTTTTATGTAATTGACAGATAGCAGTTTGGTAATTCTTTTTTTTTTTTTTTTAACTTAGCATTCTTTTTAAAATCATGCATCTTTTCTAATATTTTGAATTAATAAATTGTATTCACTAAAAGGACAATAGTGTTGTTTTCACTGAAATAAACTTTACTGTCTTTTTGAGAAACATGTCAAAGAGTCGTCAGGAATTTAGTCAACTTTAACTGCTAAATTCAGAGCTGAGCAATACCCAACCGAGTATTATGAATCAGGCGATAAGCTGTTTTGCTAATTCTTTCAACATACTGTTGTTTGGACCTGTAAAAATACGCTATATCCACTTAGTGTGAAGCCCATGTGAAGAACTATGGAAAGCATTGTGTTAGCACCTCTTCAAACGACCATTACTAGTGCAAGCGCATCAGCACATTCCCTGATAAGAAATAGTGCAACGTTGTGTTGCGTCGTTACAAATGTACTGTTGCATCATCTTAAATTGTTGATGTTTTATTCATTCACATTTAGAATTTTTTTCTGATAGTAGAATTGGCATGAACCATAAAAGATAGAATTCAGTAGTTTAAACGGAATAGTTTAAACAGAATAAACACAAATAGTTTTTCATAAGGCGGTATTTATGGTTCAGAGAGACAAAAAGATAAAAATCCTGGGAAAAATTATCCTTTTCCGATATGCAATACAAACCTACCTTGGGTGTGAGCTTTGCATGGGATGGTAAAGGCCAATCCCCTTTTACAGCTAATATTCCTCTTTCGACTTTGTATCATCTCCAGTATTTTTCACCTGTGGTAACTGAAAAATATTATTAACCCGCACTAACATATTTAATAACGTTCTAGTAGCCATGCTGTTTAAATGCTTAAACACACCTCGAATATAAAATCTACTCATGATTGGACAAATAACATATCCAGCTCAAAAGTATAACTATACTGCATGCTAAAAAGCAAACACAGATTTAAGCTAAAGGAATTAGTTATATTTGACTTTTGTGGGTTGAACTCTGTCATGAGGTCCCCATTTAGGCACTGTACAACAAGACAGAATGAGCACGCTGCTGTTGTCTGTCCACCCCGTCACAGTCACACTGACCTACATAGCGCCGCAAAGCCTGGCTTCTCACAGGCGTTATATATATGGTAAAGTGTCTCCTTGCTATTTTACATCGATTGTACTTTAAAGAACAAAAGGACGAGACAGGAAATTATATGTTTTATTCTCCCCCCTCACTCTTTCCTTCATGGAACTTGCTTCTTCAAATTCATTAACCATGTGCAGAAGTGGTGGGTGGATGTAAATCATTTTGCATAGGTTTCGCCCACTCTGCCTCCTGACCTGCTTTTCACTAGTTTCCTTTCTGCCATTTGGCGGTCTAGGCAGAGCTAAGAGGTATGCCATTTGGAGTTGGTGTGTGATGTAGCCTGATTCTTGATTGGCTTCATCTTATCTTCTCAAATCCCATGAACTGAACAGTTTTGCATTCTGAGAAACTCTGGTGTGCAATCTAAGCTTTGTAAAATGAGCAACTCCGTATTAGTCATACAACTGCTTGCCTTTACAGGAATGTGAATACTTATGTGTATATGATTAAGAAGGAAAGATGACATGTGTTTCCTCCAAGTACGACACTACTTTTGCAGAATCCCCCAATGTTATCTGGAATAGCTATAAAAATTTAAAATAGGGAGGACGATCTGTGTAACTCACTAGTGATTTAAGCAGGTGGGCTCTTCAGTAGACAAATCCTATTGTTTCCAAATGCTTGTGCTTTTGGAGAGCTAGCCTATGAATTTAACACACACCTGCACTAAAACACCATGCACGTGGAACCATTTTCTTTCCTGATCAGGGTGAAGCCACCATAGTGCAAACAGAGAGGATTGTTCTCTACACATTTGACAAAGACCAAATTGACCATTTGTTGATTATGTCAGAGTCAAATGTCATTGGTTGGTCCTTATCGCGATAGTTAGTTGCCCAACCTTTTTGTGTGTAAATGACAAGTACGGTGGTTATATATTAGACTCAGAAGACTTGTGTAGACCACCACCATGTGGGTGTGACGGTTACCAAGCTGCGCATCACATACATTGGCTTCACAAAGCGTTCAGGCCCCTCACGTGTTGTTGTTACAAAAGTAATATATATTTTTTATGCCATAGATCTACAGACCGTACCCCATATTGACAAAGCTAACTTCCTGAAAATCAAAGTACTGAACCTTTGATTGGAGTCTATCTGGCCAATTTAACTAAGTGGTCATGATTTTGAAAGGACCACATCTAACTTCATAAGGCCCATAACTGCACAGTGCATGTCAGAACAAAAACAAAGCCATGAAGCCCATGGAACCATCAGCAAACTTCTGAGATTTGAGTGATGTTGAGGCATAGATCTGGGGTAGGTTATTGAAAAACATTCTGCAGCATTGAAACTAATCTTGAGCACAGTTGTGAAATGAAAGAAATTTGGAACCACTTCCTAGAGCTGTCTTGCCAAACTGAGCATTTGGGCAAGCACCTTCAAAGTTCTGTTGTGTGTGTGTGTGTATATTTATATATGTGTATATGTATATGTGTGTATATGTGTGTGTATATGTGTGTGTGTGTGTATATATGTGTGTGTGCATATACCTTAGGATCCACAGAGTTTTACTATCCATACAGTGGGTGGTTCACCCAGGTCTAACTAGTGTATTTAGAATTATTTTCTTACGGGTTGTGTATGGGTGACTTGTCTAAGATTTTCCGTTCCCCAGGTACAAGCAAACATGGGTTAAAGGACTACACCTTGACTAGACAACAGTAAACACGACACCACAGCAATACAGACTCCCATGAAATGGGACAAGGTGACATGTAATAGCAATAATATGTGGTGTGTGAATGAGTTCTGTCTGTTGTATCAAAGTGTATGCATATGCAAGTGTGAGAATGCAAAAAAAGCCTGGGGTGAAATGGCACTGACTGGGATTTTAAACCAACGGAAGTGTGATGTGATTGGGCATTAGAAGCATTAACAGGTGGTGCTGTCAGAAGGAGTTTCCATTTCAGCAATTGAACAAATTAACTGATGAAGACCAACCAATCAGGAACATGTTGGACAACTGGAATTAGGTCAGAAGGAGAGGGAAAACACAAATACAAACAGGATACCTGTATCTATATTAGCGGCAATTGGGGTTTCTCTCATTTAGAAATGTATGACTAATCTCATGTACGTAAGTATTAAGACCCTTTGTCATGACTGTCTAATTTGATCTCAGAAGCATGCTGTGTCCAAAGAATCAGACACTAACAGAAATGAAGAGTTTCTTTGATGATGTGTGAAACTGCTAGAAGGACTACCATCTCTGCAGCACTCAATCAATCTGTTCTTGATGGTTTAGCTAGATTGTAGCTTTACTCTGAGTAAAGACCATATTACATGCTGTCTGAAAGACTCTGGGGGCATGAGGAAGAATGATGAAATCAAACTATTAGGCCTAAATGCTGTCCGCTCTGTCTGGCAAAAACAAGGTACCACTCTTCACCTGGCCATTCTTACTGTGCAACGTGACTATAGGAAGCTTTAATCACTGCCCACGGTGCTTCTTTAGAGTACTGAATTAAAATTGTATTTTCAATAAATTGGCTGATATATTCAAACACATTTTTGCTCTGTTGTTACTGGGTATTTTCTGGGGAAGTTTCATAAATTCGCAAGTAAAGCTGCTAGCTTTTATGTCGTTAATATGTGCTGTTTCTTTTGCGGTATGTCTTTCAGCCTCCATCCAGTTTAGGCAGCCCAATTGGTGGTAGTAGTGTTAGAAGGGTTACGAATAAAAAGGTTTTTGCAATTGCGTTTCAGTTAATCACAGTTTATTAAGATTTGTTTTTCATGGTCAAAACATTTTCAGTGACAACGTTTCATACTATTGTGATTATAATGTTTTCCGGGCTAGTACTTATGCTTTAAAATGGATTTGTCCCAAACATTATGATGCTGTTGTCCCAAATAGTGCTGCCAAAAAGTATTTGCCCGTTTACTTTATTATTGCATATTTGTCAGACCAAATGGTTTCAGATCTACATACAAAATGTTCGGCAAGACAATAGAAAATAGTAGAAAATAATTTTGATGTGAAAATTATAATTGTGTTGATGTAAGGAAAGCAGTAATCCAACAACAAACTGGCCCTGTGTGGAAAAAGGTTGTTTTTCTACTTTTAGCTACAACAACTGCAGCCAAACGCTTCCTATAATTGAAGATCATTATTTTACATTGCTGTGTATGAATGTTGGCTTACTTTATTTGTGTATGTATTGCGTCTTGATTTGTTCCTGTTTTGACTTGTCTGTCCACAGAATATTATCACAAATGGCTTGCAGCCTTATGGGGAGTTTTGTTAGGCAGATGACTCCTGGAATGAGTTTAACTTTTAAATTTTAAACGTTAGAATGGCTTTAAAATGGCTTTGTAAACCAGGACCCCCCCCACATTGCACATTTAAGACAAATCTACTAGGCTGCTTTGTAGCAAACTGTTCCCAAAGGACTTCTAATTTGTCCCGTGACACAAGCTGAATTAATTGACACACGTTCTGGTTGGCTCTACTTCCTGCAAAATTTGAGGGAACATTCACAGAGGACATCAAACCAGAAGGCATGAACACGCGGACATGGCCTTAGAAATATTCTGCCGATATTGTCATTTGGATTTTTCGTTAATTCAATATTTCTCAGCCTTAAACACTCCGCGTATAATAACAATAAAAACAAGTTCATTCATTAATAGGCTACAGAAATTGCATTTCTTTCATCCGATTGACAAGATTACAATTTGCTTAGCATCAAGCCTTGAGTCAAAAGCACAAAGTGTTACCTGTAGGGTTTTTAAATCGTCAGTCACATACAATGCAATATAAGTTTCCATCGACCATGGCTGAAGCATTAATGTGCTAAATCAACGGTAATCGTATCAGGGTAACGGGGAAATGGCGCTTTGTGCTCTGGAGGCAGCGTCATCCATCTGCTTTAGCACAAAAGAGGTGTCATGACCAGATTGAATCCGGGGGAGCATATCAGGGTCTCCCGCCCTAGACGTCTTATCACTGGGCCCCAACAATAATCGTCTCTATTACAAGATACTCTCACATACGCTGAGGCCCCCTATTCCCCTTGTAGTGCAAAACCTAGGAAAGTTGTGGTGGCATTTACTGTGTATAAAAACATCTACAAATAATATACATTTACACTTATTAAGTTCATATGCATTTACACATTAGGTACATATGCATGTACTTAACACAAAGTACATGCATATCCTTTGATAAGATTTTCTTTATGGCTAACACCTTTTACCAAAACTATGCTTATTGTTCAAAATTGATCATCGCTCACTATTTAGGGAATATACTGTGTATGTATTTTTCATTGTCTGCTTTGTTCAGATTGAAATGTACAGAATCACCACCCTAAGGCCATACATTTGTATGTGATCTTTTGTGGGACTCAAACCCCCGATTTTGGTGGTGTTAGTGCGAGCCACAAAAACACGGCATTGCCTATGTAAAATAATGTAATAAACAGGATATGATTTTCATCCACAGTCGTAAAAGAAAAGACAGCAAGGCAGAGGAATAAATCAGAGGACACCTAGACAGGGTGAAAACTACTGAACTTCTGTGAACTATCACAAGTACATCTTTGTTGATAAGGCAGGCTTCTACCTGGCCAAAACTTGATCGTGTCGTCAAAATATAATTGGCCAATGAATGTGTGGAATGATGTTAGGTTACACCATTCGGAGGTGGTTCAGAAATGGTTTTAGGCCAGTCCCTTATTCCTGACCTTAGACCTGGCCCCATAATATCCTTTTCATTATGGAGGTAGAGGTCTATGACAACCATCCCCATGAGCATGTCACCCTCCTACAGCTCATGGATAAGCCATTTCATGACATCACTGGTGACCGATGTCACATTTGGATTTGCCATGCCAAAGATGGTTCCCACAGTGCGTGGAAAATGGAGAAAACTGATTATCTTTATTGTTTGGTCTTGGAAAAACTGATTGTTGGAACAACCTGACTAAAATAATTGCAATGTTATGTTGTGTCTTAACGATGAAGGATGTGGTTAGAGTTAGACAATTCTACATTTCTCTGGTATTTGGTTGAAACTTTTAGGGAAATGCATCCCCACTCAATAGATGGATTTTTATAGTGGTGTTTCCTAGAGCATTGTAGTCTTGTATACAAATCGAATGGAATTGGCATTTGCTACATTTCCTGTAGTTTAGCTTACATTTCAAATCCCTGAGCAGTTTATTTCTCCCGGATCAAGTATGTTTGCATGCACAAACCTTGAACCCGAAACTCTCAATAACCATGGTTTTCTGTATGTTGGGCAATGTCTCGATGCCGCTTGCTGTCTAAAAATTGATGCCAAGCCAAGAAACATAAAGACTGTCTTACTTAAGGCGATTCAAATGATCTTATCCAAAATAAACTGCAGCCCTAATACTCACGCACTCAATCAACCCATGAGTAAGTAGAACTGTGTGTGTGTGTGTGTGTGTGTGTGTCTGGCTGTCTCTGGGTAGATGAATCGGATAATCCCGTGATTTGCCTGACCTCGTTTACACTCTTTTGGTAGTGAGACAGGATTGGCTGGGAATAGCTGTGTTGCAGAGCCCAGCTGAGACGGTTATAAGAATATTACATAACCCCCCTGGCGGAGGGGGAGGAGAAAAAGGAGTGTGTTAGATTGGAAGGGATGGGGTGGACAGAGTAGCTGAAGGGATGTGTTTACGGCAGTGAGAGGGCCTTTTTAGAAGACAAATGAAAATGAGCTACTTTTTCCTGGGATACGGTGGTTGCTCTCCTGTCAAGCACATGATGTGTTCGCCCTGTTATATAAGGTTAATCAAACTTTTAGTTTTTGTTTACCTTCCTTTAGGGGCTTTTTCTACCCTATCCAGAGAAGTAGACAGTAAGAAGTTTGTCATTGGACTAGAGAGATCTGTACCAGATTTTATCATATTTAAATGTCATTCTAATTTATATTGGCATAGACGGAGAGACGAGTGAAGGAGGCTTAAATGTTTGAAAACCGAGTGAAAGCAGAGATACGCTCAAGGGGATATTTTCATAAGCCGTGTGTATATATGAAGTGTGTTTACCTATGATTAGCTGCACAAAGCCAATTAATACCAGTACTTCTCATTTTCTTGTTCTTACTTTGCCTGAATTACTCTCAACGCTTAGCATGCCTCATTCTACTCTGCCTTCTACACAGTGCCTGGTAGACTTCGCTCTGCCACTACCACTTATCACCAGTTTGGCGATAAACATTCATTTCTTCCTACTGCATATCTTTGACAAACTATACGTTTTTGGTGTTAAATGGACACGGCGCTGGACATTATGGACAGTGGACATTAGGAGCACCTTTGAAAGTCTAGTTAGAACTACCTTTGAAAAGTAGCGACTTGAGGGCGATTTTCCTTCACCCTTAAAGGTCTAAGGCCTTCTTGGGATTTAAAATCCGCCTGTCATTCTCTTGACCTTTGACTTCTCCGGAGGTCATCTATTATAGTAGAATGATATCCTTTATATTGTGGATTTTCAAAAACCTTAACTAGAATAAGGATGAATAGATAACATTGTTTGAGAAGATTCCATGAGTACATTTGTGAAATTGTGTGAAAACGTATGTTGACATGTAGTTGTTTTTATTGAGAACATGGTATACTGCTACAGGTAGGCTGTTTTACATCACATTTAGATTTTCCCAGGGGTTCACAACAACTATAAGTTGTTTATTGTATGAAAATATAACCTAAGAAATAAAAATGTGACCGGTGTGTTTTTTGATGTGAAATGGCACCTAATCTAGTGAAAGAGGGAAACATTTGTTTTTCTGACCCGTGAACTTTGTAGGCTTCTGTCAATATATCCCCACACCACACGTTTCCTCAATCATGTATTTGGATGCATGCCCTCATACACGCTGGATGGGCTACTTCTTTCTTAAATAAAGTTGTTAGAATATCTTTTCATTACAAAACATTTTGGGGGGGAACAATCCTATAGTACTGCGCTGTAAAAACTCCAGCTTCCTAAATCCAAAGCATGTTAGAAGTGTCATAAAAAAAAAAACGGAGCTCTGTTTAAGTGTTGCCTCTCTGGCCTGACGCAACAAGGCTGTTACAGGATGTTGCATCTGACCCTACTGTGTACAAGGTAACTAAATACCACTGGATAATGTCCTTAAACATTCAGAGCCCTGTTTGTCAGCAAACTCACTATGTCTCTTCAGGTGCTTCTAAAGGCCTGTGTGTTGCGTTGTGGGTACTGCTCAGTGGCCTGCTGGTAGACAGCTTGGTTTGCATTGGAACAGCTTTTCCTGTAGTAATAGCTTGGTGAGGAACCCCTTTGTATTGCATGGGTGTGGGCGTTGTTTGTTGTGGAGCACATTGAATAATGTTTCCCAGGGCTACTCCAGTCCCAGACTATTGTGTTTCATTTTGTTCATGATTTAATCTGGTAAATCTAAATCTTTGTTTTCCAAAGTGTACCAAACTGTCTATTTTGCTGACATCGGTACGGTACTACTAAAATGAAAGAGCTCACATCTCCTGTTTTTGCGCAGCCCCCAGTGAAACAATTGTATTGGTGCACATTTTTCTTATTTAGTCTTTTTAGATGTATTGCATTTTGCGAATGTGGGATTGCTTTTGTGTTTGATTGTGCAGATGCCTGTAGACACTTCGGTGTGTGTGTGTCTTTGTATTATTGAGTGTGTGAGCTCATTACTCTCTGGTCCAATTCAGGGTCATTGGTAATGAGGCTTGACACTGCATGGCTGAATGCCACAGAGCCCTGGTTCAGTGGGAGGAATTAGTGAGACTAGGAGGGCGGGAGTAGTCCCCTTATAACACTGAAGGAAAACTAATAGAATAGAATAACACTTTTTATCCCCAGTGGAAATTCAGGTGTTAAAGCAGCAGCCACATTTACAAACAATATATTTATAAAATACAAAATGAATACAATGTAAATATATACAGATACAAAACATGTTAAAACTGAAGTATTGCCGTAGTAAATATTTATGTTAAGTGCCAATATACTGATGTAGAAATAGCCCTATGAAGGTGCTGCATATTTCTAGATGTAGGATAAGTGTTAGGCAGTCCAGAGGGTGATGGTAGGGGGATAGTGCTTATTTTAGTTCCTTTATAGAATGTGAACACAGGCAATAATCTGAATCACATGCCTTTGTATTTCATGGATGGTTCATGACATCCACTGTAGCGAAATGTTATTAGACGAGAATTAAATACCCAGTCCCTCATCTATTTACCCCTCCTGTACTCTTTATTTGTATCAGTGTATCACTGTTTCTGGGCATCAGTGAACCCAGGGCCCACCACACCAGCGTAAGGTCTGACTATGAGTCTGTAGATTGCGGGCAGCATAATGCCATCACCACATAATCACCACAGCCATTACAATAAAGGTGTATGCACTGTATTTGCTGTTCATATCTGATTGGTGTCACCGGCAATCTTGAGTAAATAACAGGGGATCTTTTCATGGATCCCCCGTCAAGCATTATTGTAGTCCATGTGAAATGCAGCCTAGCTAAGAATGTGAATTTGATGGCTCCCTGCCAAAGCTTAACTTGCCCCCACCACTTCTGTAATCAAGTTTCACCTTCCCAATTACCATCGCAGACTGGTCTTTGAATTTAGGTCATACGCTTTTGGCCTCTGAGCCACGTGACTCATTGAATGTAAATGCCAAGCCCTAGACTCTGTTACAGCCAGCCTTATACCTTGACAGGCTGTAGGTCCGTCTTTCTTTCTTACATAAGTTAAATGAGGTCATGCGCTCCATCTGTTGTTGCCAAAGCCAACTGCGGTGTAACGGCTTTACCTTTTAATGCTGTTATAATCTGCCCATGGATTCTGTGAGCATGTCAGCTAATTGACAAGTGAAACACCATGTTGAGTTGACTTTGTGTCGATCAGCTTTTTCAATTCGAAAGCAAGTCTTGGTAGTTTCAAATTGTGGTTTAATTTGAAAGGTTGTCCAAGAAAATTGCACAGAGCCGGGTAATTATCCTGGCTCAGGCTGTAGTATTTCATGGTAACATTCAATTGATTGATGGACCTGAGTTGTTACTCCCCAGGCCAAACTATTTCCACTACACATCTGGGGTCAGCCACAGTCCAACCCCCTTTGCCACACCACGCATATTAGTCTAGCGCAACAAACATTCCACATTGTCCTCAGTGAGAATGATGATTTAGAACTTTTTAATTTAACTTTTCAAGAGTTTGGGAGTTGTGGCCTAAGAGACTTTCACTGTTATACAGCCACTCAATACATCGGCAGTTAACCCATGAAAGTCTCAAGTTCCTCTAATTACTGTGCCAAAAATGACAGTGGGACATGAGACTTTCTTGTGTAAACTGCCTTCATAAGGGGGGCTGTATTAAATGTTTGTACTAAAATGGATGTGATATTTACATTTTGTGATATTTGTTGCTTTGCAGTTCCACATCTAGACCAGAAGGCAGCGCCTCCACCACTTCAGCCCCTGCCAAGTCCAGTGGTCCGAGCAGTAAAGTCTGCCTGGTGTGTTCGGACGAAGCCTCTGGCTGCCACTATGGAGTCCTTACCTGCGGAAGCTGCAAGGTGTTCTTCAAGAGGGCTGTTGAAGGTCAGAGACAGCATTCACTCTGCCACTGACCAGCTATAGAATATTCCCCAAAAAAAGCAAACCAAATGGTTCTGTGGTCAATATGGCTACATTTAATGTTCCCTTTGAGTATAGTGTTTTTTTAACCCAATTTCTTCAAAATTAAAATATTGGGAAGAGAGACCTTTTATACAAATAAATTCACTTAATTGTGTATGTTGTGTTTTTTCTATTTTAAATAACGGAAAAAAGGAAAATATAAATTAAAATATGCATTCCCACTCAGGGAAAGCAAGAAAAAGCACCAGCAAAGCTTACATCACAAGTTTAACGTCAGCAATGCTCTATCTCACTGCAGAGCTAAATGATAAAACTATTTTATCTGATAAATTTGAGTCTCAGCTTTGGTAGTACTTTCCTGATATCTTTGTCAAGAAATTGAGGGAATAAATGAGCTAGCACCATCGTGCTGTGTTTCTGCGTTGTTCACACGGTATTAGATATAACAAGAAATATTGAAAGAATGTTGTTCTATAACATTCTCTGGGACTCCTGTTTGTGTCAAAAGTACCTCTTTTGTATTTTATATGATTAATGTGGGCTTCCCTTGTTGGTTCTGCCACTGCATGTCATGTGGGACGGGAGCACAGTCCATTCTCATGTACTGGCATATATGTTACAAGTAGCAAGAAGATGAATCTGCGACTCAAATTCCTCACATAAAATGAATGTGTTGTTGAGCCTTTCTTATCATCTAGTGATTCTCTGGGTGAGCTACTTTTTCTGAGCTCGCTATTTTTTAGGCCATGTTCTGATGGGAAACATTATTTTCCTGTGTAATAGTTAGTTGAACTTTTTTTTTCTCACCCATTCGTTACAGATTATTTTATTTTTTAACAGATGTACAATTTGTAAAGGTTTAAGCGGTGAATCTGTAACATGTAATCTCATAGTGGTTCTCAAACGTATTCATCCCTGTGGAATTTTCCACATTTGTTGTTTTTTCCAGTGATCATCCCAAAGATGTCTGTCAAATTAAATCCATTGTTCTAAACCAATTACAAATAGAAAACAGCAAATAACTAATGATAATTCACGCCCTTAAAGTCAATCTTTTTTTGTGACTCTTTTGGCTAGAGTTACAATGAGTGGATAAGTCTCTAACAGCTTGGCCTGACACCAACGTTTTTGACCAGTCTTTTGCCATATTGCTCAAGCTCGGTAATGTTGGGGACCTTTAGTGAACATCAATTTTTGTTCGTCATTTTAATCTCTCATCTGATACTGGAATCAGATACTTTCTCCAATAGTTTTTTCCACATAAGGTCTCCCAGATCAGCTCTTAGCAGATTTTTTGAGGGACGTCTGATTTAGACAGATTCACATTTTAGCCATATTTTCTCAGTTTCTTAATAATTGACTTTCAGTGCCTTGGAAATGTTCTTATACCCTAACCCTTATTGGTGCTATTGACAAATGTTATAATAATTCTAGTAACAAACTGGGATCTCCCAGAAACTAGTGTATTTCACCCTAAACATGCTGAAGCTCCTTGATTGCACACAGGTTGACTTCATTGAACTTGTTACATAGCAAGTCATGGCAATTTTTGTTTCAGATTTCCCCTTTTATATAGACTTTTGTGTTGATCAGTGGCTAAATGATCCAGCTGCCATAAACATTACTATTGTTCAGAACTTTATATATATATATATATATATAGTACATAAACATTTATTTCACACAAGTGCATCATTTTGTTGTTTGTATTCAAAGAATGGAAATACATTGTCTTCGGAAATTGTTCAGAACCCTTCAATTTCACAAAATGATGTTGTTATGGACTTATTGCTGATTCAATATTTAGTTTGCCATTAATGTATACTCAGCACTCCATAATGACAGACTGACCATGTTTTTAGACACTTCTGCCAATTTATTGAAAGCCAATCTAGCTGAAGCCATGTCTAGCTGAAGCCATGTCTAGCTGAAGCCATGTCTAGCTGAAGCCATGTCTAGCTGAAGCCATGTCTAGCTGAAGCCATGTCTAGCTGAAGCCATGTCTAGCTGAAGCCATGTCTAGCTGAAGCCATGTCTAGCTGAAGCCATGTCTAGCTGAAGCCATGTCTAGCTGAAGCCATGTCTAGCTGAAGCCATGTCTAGCTACTCTGCCATAAAGGCCTGATTGAGTGTTTGATTTGGTTGTCCTTTTGGCAGGTTCTCCCAAATCTAAAGCCCTGCTGGACTGGCCATTGGGTTTAAAGTCTCCTCCCTGACAAAGACCTTTCTTGTCTGTTTAGTTCATTTAGCCTGATAGGCCAGCTCTACGAACCCTCTTAATTGTTTCAAACCTCTTCCACTCTCAATGGTTAATCCCACTGTGCTCCTGGGAATTGACAATGCTTTATAAATGTTTGGTAACCTTCCCCAGATTTACGACGCAACACATTTCTGTCCCTGAGGTCTAAAATGTGTTCCTTATACCATAGAGCTTGGTTTTTGTTGTATGGACGTGCAACCTTAATTAGACAAGTCTGTGCCTTTCAAAATAATGTCCAGTCTATTTGCCACAAGTGGAATCCAAGTTCTAAGCACATCTTAAGGATCATTAAAGAACACAATGCATTGGAGCAAAATTTGGAGTGTCATGGAAAAGGGTTTGAATACCTATATCAGAGGCAGTATTAGCTTTCATTATATTCAACAGAGAAATCAAACCCTGAATGTAATTTGTTTTGGGATTTCATGTGTTGTCACAAAAGCTACAGTGATATAATTAGGCAAGTTTTTCCGGTCACACAACATTCAGGCAGAGAAAAGAGAGCAGTTTTAGAATTTTTTAATAACACATTTTTACAAAATTTGCAATAGAATCTCATTAACAAAACATATAATAAAATGCAGAGTGCTATTTTAACGCCATCCCTGTATGTACATGAGATATTTGTGTATAAATTGAAAATGAAATCCAAAATAATTTCTCTGTTATCAGTGGTTGTGTATTGATTGATGGCAAACTATATAGGATGTCCTTAACAACAACAAAATTAGAATTAAGGCAACGTTTTAGGTCCATTTATTATGAAATTTAAACCCTGAGTTTAAATACTTAAATAACATGTATTACACAGAGTCAAGTACCGTATTTGAGCACTGTTTAGTTTTAAGCGTAACGTTTATTTGATGTATTATTGTTACTGCTTACTGACCTTATGAAATATTTACTGTTTTTTTTTAATATATATTTTTATGCTTGAAATGTGCTATATTTTCAGCAATAAGACGTTATAGGTTATTTTTGTCTTTCTTTCCCCATTCTACGGTGTTGGTCACTATGGTGAAGGATGGAGAGCACGACAAAACACGGATGGTAAATAAACCCACCTTTCAACACTTTATCCATGTCCCCCAATCACTGTACCGGAAATCTAACCTTGTATTCAATATTGAACGTGTACAGGCTGTCCTGTGCCCATTTCAATGCATGCATTTGTGATTTTTTGCTATGAATGTGATTTGTTTACTCTTTGTAGTACATTTCTGAGATTTGTTTGTGCACAACAAAACAAATAACACAACTGCGTTCTCAGGATGGAGAAAGCTGCCTGTTTTTCAGAATAACAAACCAATGTACGGAAAACTGTATGTTTAATTAGGGGTTTTTATTAATCTGTTTCTAATGTCACAATAACACACATAATAACCTCAGCATGATATTGCCTATTCAGACGAGGATATTATGCTCTTAAAGTGACGACTTTTGAATTCAGCAAACTGCTTTGGAAGTAATGATATATGTGTATGTATTGGCCAGCTTGCTCATTATTATAAGGCTTGGGTATTCAAGCCTGGTCTTCTCTACATGGGGATTATATATTTACTTGTATTTCAACATATGCTTTCATCTGGAGTGCCTTATTATACATTCTATACAAGTTTTATATTTAAAAATACAATTTTCTAAATGCTTGTGTTTTTCTTCATCTTGCACAGTGCTCTATTCAAAACAACCTGAAATAAGTATTGTTTCAGACGTTGTCCCATATTCCATGCTGTGCTTGATTTTCAACAACTTTCACGTGCACAAGTAGACCACCGGTTTGAATGCCTACTAGGACCATGCGTTCTAGACGAGCAATGTCAACTTATGCTAAACTTAAACTCTGGAGAGCAGAAAATGGCATAGCTGTCTTTTTTTTAGGTGTGCATGCATCAGCAACACTTTACTAATCGGTATTGACATTTGTTGATACCTTTTTCTTTATCATATTTTCAATTACTTGTAGCAGCCCCAACCACAACCCTGGCTTCACTGGGCAGTTTAAACTAGAACTATTTTTATATATATGTATTAAAGGGTCTAACCTGCAATGCAATGGCTTCCCACTGCTTTATGGGATTTGAATATTGCATCTTTGAGTCATTTCGCTCAACTGTTGTTGGATTACAGTAAAAACAATAAACAAAGAATGTTAATCACGTGTTTTTATGTAAATGCCCTAAATACAAATGGTTTATTTAGTGGTTTAAATATAAATGGTTTAGTTTTTTCACATTTGATCTCTTGAACAAACATAATCTCTGTGGTATTATTTTTTATTTTTTGTAATGCACCACAGATCTGAATACTGAATTCAGTTAGACCCCCCAAAAATGTGTATTCAATTAATTCATGAATTTACTAATTCCTCACCTGTACTCTCTACAGAGGATTAACTAACTACAGAGCATTGTTGACCTGTTTGACTTTTTTTTTTTTATCCATACTCCATAATCCATACTTTTCTTTGGGAGAATTGAGGCCAAATAGTAGTCTTGTAATTTTCAAACATCTTGACCTCTCGAATGTGTCTGCATGCTTTATTTAGTTTGCAGCCACATGATTTGCTGTTTGGCTACTGGCTTTAACGAGCAGGTGTAGCTAATAGTTTCCAGCAAGTGTACATCTTCCATGTGCATATAGCTGTTCGCAGCTTACTGGTCTGGAAGAAAGCCTGTTGAACACTTTTTTTTTAAATAAGCGTTTACATGCTCACAGAACTGTCAGAAGCAGCGTGGGCGAGAGAAGAATGCTCAAAGAACCATTACAAAAAATAATAATAATTCTAGCAACATTTAATTTATTGTATTTTCTACTAAATGTAAAATTAGATTAATGGCCACCCAGCGTGATCTAACTCGAGATCTAAGTGTGAGCTTGTATCCAATGTTGTGTCTTACATGTTCGTGTCCTGAGTAAACAGAGTAAACAGTTTACTCTATATCTGTAAAGACCTCTGCCGCACTGCAAAAGTAATATCTTGTTGTTAAAGTGTCTCCCCTCCAAGACGTTCCAGGATTTCAAAACCATTACATTTTAGGATTAGGCTAAAATCAAAGACGGTTCTAAAATTGGTTATATGAGTTCTATATTAATTTCTTTTAAACTCTCCATTGTAGCAGATCAAAGTTTCAAGCTAGTTTTTTGTGTTTGGCAATGTGTGTTTTAGGTCACAGACCCGTTTCTTGTATTTGGAATGCAAATCTAATGTGTTTCTGCAACGGCTGTATGTGTCCAAATTTTTGCAGACACTTATCCAGAGATATTTACAGGAGCAATAAGAGATGTGCCTTGTTCAAAGGCATTATTACAAATACCTGCAATATCCCATGAACATTCATTACTGTAGCAACAACTGTTTGTGCCCCCGGCTGAACAGCTCAAATGTTAAAATACTTCTTAAACTGTCTTTAGCCATTGCGGGAGCAAATGCGGATGGTTGCCTAGCAACACATGGCCCAGAAGGACCCAACGTTTGCATATTATGACATGATTTTTGAACCTGGGACCATTCATCTACCTCTTGAAGCTTGCTTCAAGGCAACGGCAACTACATTACGGCATTCACTAATCCTCAAAATGTATACATATAGCAGAAATGTCATTTGGAATTATTCTACCTTCAAATACTCTCGCTAGTAACCACCTCCTTTCCGTTCCCAGGACAGCACAACTATCTTTGTGCTGGGAGGAACGACTGCATCATAGACAAGGTCCGCAGAAAGAACTGCCCAGCTTGCCGATTCCGCAAGTGTCTCCAAGCAGGGATGAACCTGGAAGGTATGTGACACCAACACATTTTTACATTCATACATTTTATTCTAATTTTAGTGAACTGGAAGTGTGACCGGTGCCATTGCTGCTGTTTGATGTGACCTGTTTTCTTTTCCACTCCACATGTTTTACCTTCAACTTGTACCTTCCAGGGTTTAGTCGTGTGCAGTGCCAGAATATTGAGAGGGTATTCACTTAAGTATTTTGGGTTTTTAATAGATGAGTGTCTTTAAAATTGGTGTGAAAATGCTCAGGCTCCAGGTTATTATTTTTTATTTTGTAATGCCTAAAAACACCTTGTTTCTGCAGCATTTCTGCCTGTAATTGATTGTGGTGACACATAGTAACTGCCCCTGTGGCCTCATCACATGTGTTGAGGTTAGTTACCAACTCAAACTCTTTCCCATCGAAAGAAAATGAACCCTACAAGGTTGGTAGTTGATTTATATAAAACATTCACACATGCCATTCTTATCCAAATCCTTTCTACAGACATTACAAATAAGGGACCTGAACAGAAACACACAATTTTCTTTGATTATTTAACAAAATGGTTAGGGTTAGATTTCAAATATTTTTGGGCGATTTTTGCCCATTACTTACTAACCTTAGTTTACCGTATAACCTAATATATACAACTTCAATACCGTTTAAGTATTGAAGATTCTTTTGAAGTTGCTTGTATCAAGATGCCACACTATGACAAAAATGTGTACTTGTGCAATCTAAAACAAACATTCTGTTTCTCTTGTGCAATTCTCCTGGTAGATTTCCTTTTAATGCTTTTGGTTGTGTTCTTGTGGGAATACCAGTCGTAGCATACCATTCATGACGTTCGGTCGAGCAGGTGTAGAGGAGTAAAGCAGACCCAGATCAGAGATATTACCACCAACATGCCTGTTGGAATACAGTTAAGTTAACGCAGGCCAGTGGTGTTGGTTTTGACAGCAGAAACCTCTTCATATAAGTCTTCTCATTCAAGAACCCTCCCATTTTGATTTAGCATTCTTCTTTTTGCTGAAGCATTTGCAGGAACTTGAGAAGCCGCAAGTGATGGTCTGTTAATCTCTGGATGTTATGTTTAGGTTGGCATTTACCAGATATTATTTTTCTTGTGGCTCTTGGGAATATTTTTAAGGGGGTGTCTCTTCTAAGCCAAGTTATCATAATTTGTAAATACATTTTTCTTTTTAAGATGTTTGTGGCCTTCCCCAGACTGGTGTATTCTTACAAACCTCTTTCTAATGTCCTCTGAGATATATTTTCCGCTTGGCGTGATTTGTTTTGCACCTCTACAGCTAACGCCAAACTGACCAGCCTTGTATTTTTCAGAATCACAAAATCTTTTCTTCTAAAGATTTATCCTGTTATTGCTTATTTTGCTACCAAACTATTCACCTGCCTGATTATACTTACCTACTTGATTTCACCAATAGAGGTGGTGGTTTACCAGTTTCTTTCCCCCAAAATACATTTCTTTAAATGCAGTTTTTTTATAAGCCTAAGGTTTGGCTATGTTTTTCGTTAATGTTTTACAAATTAGTCTACATTATTGGCTCATTTGACTTTCATCAACAACTCTTTGCTCCTCATTTTGGCAGACACCAATATCAGACCCAAATGCAAATAAAAAACCTTGGATCAATACTAGAATTTTATTGCGCTCCTATGCTGTCAAATGATGTGGTGAAACACACCTGACTAACAAGAAACACCTGTCAAGCCTATTGCTCAATAAAGTAAGAGGATGTATTATAAGAAGTGTTGCAATTTTTTTATACAAATTTGATTTTTTTATACAAACTTGGAGCTGAAAAATAAAATTGTAGTGCTTTATGCTTTTACCCTAAAGCCATTGTGATTAGGAATATAATTAAGTCTTGGTTTCCTGGATTTTGTATCGAGATTTGCTATCCCTAAATTTCCTCAGTTACCCAGAGTTCTAATGAAGAATCAGAGCCGGAGATTAACATTTGTCATTTACTCAAAACCAGTTGCTTCCATATCCCTGAGCCAGAAAAATATTGATACAAGGCTCACATTAGCTTTCCTGGTTCTGCCTGCGGAATCTTTTATTGTTGAAGGATGGAGAACCTATCTACCTAGAAAATATGCCATTAACGAAGAGGCAGAACTCTGCTGAAATGGACATGACGATAATTCACATTAATTATATATGTTCATTTACCTCACAAAGGTGTGGTGTATAGAATTGTTGATCTGTTTTAATGAATCAGAGCGGAACACAATATTGATGGATTTGGGTATATCAGCCGAACATTGAATCGTACCAGATATGCTCTTAGTTACCATAGCAACATTTATGGAGGTAAGAAAAATGATTTTGTATCTTAACCCTTCCAACCTTTGTTCTTTTGGTAACATAAAAAGGTATTGAGGCCATTCTTGTAAACACAAGAAACAGTTGAGATATAGTTTAATTAGCTCAAAATGTGGACCAGTCAATATGACTTAACCTGACACACGTTATCACTATACTGATCTCCCCAGGAGTCATCCTGTAATACATGACTGTTGAGTCTGTCAAATATCACACTTAATGTTCACTGAAAGTATATTTCTTATTTAGGTCAACCATCACCACAAGATGTTCACTTTCACAGTCTTCTTTGATCTGTAACAAATATTGTGTGACAATATATTGTATTGATGCTAGATTACTTTGCCTAGTCAAGGATGATTATCTTCCTTGTGACTTTAAGTAGCTGTAAGTAGTGTTTTTTTCCCACCTCACACACAAACAAAAATTACTCCCACATGGTAGAATAGAACTTCAGTTTTGTAATACTCAAGTTCAGAACTCAAACTTGAGTTAGGATTATCATGACTTGTGACTTGACTTGGACTGTTTGTGATTGAGAATTGGACTCACCTTTTTAACATTTGGTGGCTCAGGCTCTAACATTTTTGCTGAAACAAACTTCTGGCAATTTCTTTGAATGGCTAGGTGATATTTGGGTATATTATACTAGCGAAAATAGATTATCAGAGCTGTTCTATTTTGCAGTGGAAAACTCATGTCAGATCATTGGTATCAGCTGGAGAGCTGTGGGGAAGCTTGTTACATGTGAACTGAATATCAAAATGGAAATCCTATTGAAGTTCAATGAATGATGCACGTCCAGAGCTTGTAGATTTGTCTAACACATGCTATTACAGTGTTCATATTTCAACAACACTGTTGATTGAGTAGCCTACGATCCCTATTATATGATTCAAATTGTATTACTGCAACCTATGGTTTATATAAACGTGAAGAGAGCACTGTTCACACAACATTCTGTTAGTCTACCTTTTCCCTCATTCTGGAGCACCGAGTGCACCATGTTTGTCAAATTAGGTAAAAACCTTTAAAATGCAGGCTTTTTAAAGCTAAGGTGACCTTTTGGTATTTGTTTGGGAAACTATATACAGTGGGGAGAACAAGTATTTAATACATTGCCGATTTTGCAGGTTTCCCTACTTACAAAGCATGTAGAGGTCTGTCATTTTTATCATAGGTACACTTCAACTGTGAGAGATGGAATCTAAAACAAAAATCCAGAAAATCACGTTGAATGATTTTTAAGTAATTAAATGGCATTTTATTGCATGACATAAGTATTTGATACATCAGAAAAGCATAACTTAATATTTGGTACAGAAACCTTCGTTTGCAATTACAAATATCATACGTTTCCTGTAGTTCTTGACCAGGTTTGCACACGCTGCAGCAGGGATTTTAGCCCAATCCTCCATACAGACCTTCTCCTGATCCTTGAGGTTTTGGGGCTGTTGCTGGGCAATACAGACTTTCAGCTACCTTCAAAGATTTTCTATTGGGTTCAGGTCTGGAGACTGGCTAGGCCACTCCAGGACCTTGAGATGCTTCTTACAGAGCCACTCCTTAGTTGCATTGCTGTGTGTTTTGGGTCGTTGTCATGTTGGAAGACCCAGCCACGAACCATCTTCTATGCTCTTACTGAGGGAAGGAGATTGTTGGCGAAGATCTCGCGATACATGGCCCCATCCATCCTCCCCTCAATGTGGTGCAGTCATCCTGTCCCCTTTGCAGAACAGCATCCCCAAAGAATGATGTTTCCACCTCCATGCTTCATGGTTGGGATGGTGTTCTTGGGGTTGTACTCATCCTTCTTCTTCCTCCAAACACGGCGAGTGGAGTTCTGAGCAAAAAGCTCTTTCTGTCTCATCAGAACACATGACCTTCTCCCATTCCTCCTATGGATCATCCAGATGGTCATTGGCAAACTTCAGATGGGCCTGGACATGCGCTGGCTTGAGCAGGGGGACCTTACACAGCTTTCTGGTCTTGGCCATTGTGGAGAGGTTGAAGTCGGTTTGATTGTGTGTGGACAGGTGTCTTTTTATACAGGTAACAAGTTCAAACAGGTGCAGTTAATACAGGTAATGAGTGGAGAACAGGAGGGCTTCTTAAAAAAAAAAAAACGAACAGGTCTGTGAGAGCCGGAATTTTTACTGGTTGGTAGGTGATCAAATACTTATGTCATGCAATAAAATGCTTATTAATTACTTAAAAATCATACAATGTGATTTTCTGTTTTTTTTTTTTAAATTTCAGATTTTGTTCATGTGGACTCCAGTTTGAGCTCTAGGACCAGCCCTCAAGCTGTCTAGAACAGTGTTTCCCAACCTTTTTGAAGCCGCGGCACATTTTTTACATTTACAAAATCCTGGGGCACACCACCAACCAAAATGACACAAAATGATACTCTAACACATTACATATTAGATTAGATGACCTTTATTATAATACATATAGTTAATAATATAGTTTTTTTATGTATTTATTTGAAACCCGGGGCTGTTTCGTTGAACACAAAATGGATGTCCTGGCAGTAATGGTAGAAAGACACACACGAAGCTCTTCCTCAACAGCTCTCTCTTTCTGTTTTTAGTTTTTATCGCAGTCAAGCTTGAGAAGCTCAGCTCACACAGATATGTGGTTGAAAACGGGAGCAATGTCAAAATGGCTTTGTTGGCTAGAATGGGGAACTCCTTGGCAACAGATAACCAAAAACTGTCCAAAGGAAGATCAGCAAATTTTAGCTTTAAACCACAATCTTGTTTCAGTTCAATGAGTTACTCTTGCTCCTTTAAAGTCATGTCCTTTCCAGCAACGGATGCTGAGCTGTATGTGTCCCTAACCCAGTCAAGGCATTCTGTGAAGGCTGAATAGAAATAAAATGACAACTTGTCCTCAAGGAATAGTTTTTTTTTTTGCCATCATGAAAAAGTGTTGTTGTGGTCGAGATTTAGAAGGTTTCTACTTTACACAAATACATAAACGGCATTTTATTCGTTGCATCAGACTCTCCTCTACAACTTATAAAGAACCGTAGGCTTCTATCTTTAATATTTCGGGAGATATGAATCAAAATGCAACAGGTGCGATTTATTTTCTTTTTTCGTGTTTTTGTGGTTGGGATTTGGAAGGCTTCCCCTTTTCGGACAACTGTCCTCTACAACGGGAAAAAAGTGTAGGCTTATATCTTTAGGCAATCCGGAGTTATGAATAGAAATGTATCGCCATGATTTGTTTTACGTAATCTGCGTCAATCGGTTTTAAAGGGTTATTAATTAGGTGATATTAGATAATTTCCCACGGCGCACCTGATGATCTCTCACGGCACACTAGTGTGCCGCGGCACACTGGGTAGGAAACACTGGTCTAGAACTTAGTAGTAGAGCAGGGCAGTAGTAGAGACTCTGGTGGCCAGGACTCTGACGCCACTGATTTAAAGAAAAGGACTCGTGACTCTGACTTGTACAGAGAACTCGCCTCAGACTCTGATTTGTGACTCAACTCTAGAACTTATAATTAAATTTGTGTTTGCAACATTCTTAATACAACACTTTTTGCTTTTGAATAAATGTTTTATCCTGAATTGTGAATACTTTCAGGCTACTACTAACGCAAGCAATGGCAGCAATAACCTGAATTAACAGGAAGGAGATTTACTGATCAGCTCATTTTCTTCTCTTTCCCTCTTTCTCCTCAGCAAGGAAAAACAAGAAGTTAATACGGTTAAAAGGTCAACAGACCTCCTCAGAGCCAAGCCCTCTTGCACCTGAAGAAATGGCCTTTGCCCTCATCCCAAAAACCCTACCCCAGCTGGTGCCTACCATGCTTTCCCTGCTCAACGCCATTGAGCCAGAGACCATTTACTCTGGCTATGACAGCACCATCCCAGACACCTCTACCCGCCTTATGACCACCCTGAACAGGCTAGGAGGACAGCAGGTCATATCAGCTGTCAAGTGGGCTAAGTCCCTACCAGGTAAGACTCCGTTGTACAGCTTCGTTAACACTGATAGGAAGCTAACAGCTAGAGGGATGTCCAGGGTGGCTATCAATTGATAATAAAAGCGGACATGCAACTTTGAAACTATCCAAGAAATTCTAAATGATCATCTATTTGTTTCAGTGGTTAAACCATTTTCCTGCACTAAATGTCAAAACACCAATTGCCTCTTCTATTCGGCGTCTTCTATTTATGTGTGTGTATGTTTGTTTAGTGTTTAAGTGGTCGATTGATTATTAGCCTAGACAATAATTGCATCCAATATTTTGTTATATTTAGTCACATATCTGTACATACACTGCTCAAATGTGTATGGAACACTTAAATCACTTATCAGGTTTGGATGAGCAAAAACATATTCAAGCAAATCTTTACATTGTGTAATTTGTTGAGATTTGCCTAAAGGTACCCATTTCATTTGTACAAAAGATTTTACGCAATTATAAACACCATGGGACCACGCAGCCGCTCAGGAAGGAGATGAGTTTTATCATTTAGAGATGAACATACTTTGGTGCAAAAAGTGCAAATCAATCCTAGAACCACTGCAAAGGACCTTGTGAAGACAAAACGGGTACAAAAGTATCTGTATCATAAAATGGGATTGAGTGGACCTCCAGGCTCCTTTTTTTTGGAAAATAGGCATATGGTTTGTTCATCTCCCCAAGTATTTCCTCTCCGCCCCGGTCCCTCCCAGAGAGACTGGCACGTCAGAGAAGGACTTGGGGATGAATCTTACATAATACCTGCATGGTTAAGCAAATTTGATCTCAAAGGGCTTTCAACGCATCCACTTTCGAAGTCGCAATAAAAGTACGCTTTTAGTGTTCAGTGTTATTTTCCCGTTTCATTTCTCAAGCTTGAACATCATAATTGTATTGGGAATAATAATGCAATATGGGAGTCAGGGAAAGACGTAGTGTGCTTTTACACATTCAATGGTGCCTATGCTCAGCCAACTGCGGTAAACCAAAGGAGAGAATATTTTTTGTCTTGAAATTGTTCCAACAGACAAAGTCCCACTGGGCGGCAGTGCTTAATATGACGTCATTGTGGATATTTGTGCTTTAAAGCATGGCAATGTTTTTATCAAATACCAAATAAATGTTTAATTCTATCATTATGTATTTGAAGGAACAGTACAACAAATTCAAATGCTTTAATGGGGATGCCCTGAATGGTCCTGTGTGTGGCTGTCGTTGTGTGTGTCTGTGTGTGTTAGGGCTGCAACGGTACACATTCGCCGCCAAGGGAACTCTTTATGGTTTGCATGTGAACCAGAACAATGTAGTCATCAGTTGCAGCGTTCTATTCCTTGAAAGATCAGCATTAAACCAGCCCAGCACTACTACCCAGTACTCAGCATTAGACCAGCCCAGCACTACTACCCAATACTCGGCATAAACCAGCCCAGCACTACTACCCAATACTCGGCATTAAACCAGCCCAGCACTACTACCCAATACTCGGCATTAAACCAGCCCAGCACTACTACCCAATACTCGGCATTAAACCAGCCCAGCACTACTACCCAATACTCGGCATTAAACCAGCCCAGCACTAC
>JACXGK010000899.1:0-21371 GCA_016801125.1 Novumbra hubbsi
TAATTACTGCTCTTATACCTTTCATTTGGTTGACTTTGTCTCCCCTTTTCTCCTTACAATTTATACTCCTCTGTGTCCACACACAATGTTTTTTTTACCACTTTCTATCAATATCTCTTTTTATTATTTTTCCCTCCCCCACACACTCTCTTTCTGTCCCCCTCTCTATCGCTCTCCATCCATAGTGATTGATGGAGTTAGGCGACAGAGCACAGAGCAACGTGTGACCACCAGTCCGAGACAGCCTGTTTCTCAGCATTCACTGAAAGAGAGGGACGTATGGAGGGAAGGAGAGAGAGAAAGTGGAGGAACGAGACAGAGGAGAGAGAAAACCACAGACAGATGAAGAGAAAGAGAGGGGAAGGGAGAGACGTAGAGAAGGGGAGAGATGTAGATTAGAGAGACAAGGAAAAGAGAGATAGGCAAGCTCGGAAAAAATGGAGGAAAGAATGGGGAAGAGAGAGAGGATGGGAGAGGGAAAAAGGGAGGGAATGGGAGCGTGGAGTGTATGAGGGAGAGGGGAGCTCAGCTGAAAGCCGCAGACTTAATTCTATGCATCATTAAGCAGTCTCACTCAATGCAACATCCCCTATACATCATCCACGCTCAGTAAACACAACGATGACATTACATTAGCAACTGCAAATGAATTTTCTTTTTAGAGGGAAATTGAGAATACTCTCTTTTTCCCTCCTGCTCTCACACACATACACTTGCAAAACTCAAACACAAACCATTAAAAACACAGGAAGATATTTAAACAAAACAAAAACGCAAACAATATAACCCTTTAGCCATTCCTCGGTCTCACTACCTCTCTCTCCCTCTATCTCATTCAGTCACACAGAGAATCACAGAGATTCAAATATACACACATACACTTTAGGCATATACATACAGTGCCTAGAGAATGTCTACACACCCCTTGCACAGACTTCACATTATGTTGCATTTATGTTGCCTTAAATTCAAATCTCAAAATGGGAATACAATTTTACCCCCTGTTCTGATCTACTAAACCTACCCCATATCTTTTGAAGTGAAAGAAAATGTGTGGAACATTTCTATAATAAACAAATCATAAGTGAAATGAAGATATGTTGATTGCATGGGTCCTCACAGACCAGGATGATTAATAGCTGGAAGCACAGTTGGCTGCCGTGGGTCTAGTTGAATAAGGTTACACCAACTTTTAGTAAAATATTTATCCATTGTTTTATTCAAATGTGTCTAGCTCAGTGAAATTGGTTGAGCAGTATTGATGAATAACATATTTATCCTGCTCTAGAATTGAGACTGGAACCCTTTGGAGTGCTTTTGGCCTTTAGGATCTGTTAGTGATTTAATAAATCCTCTGGTAATTCAATAACCAGGACTGTTCAAAAGCCACACCATATACACTAATGAGTGAGAATAAATACATTTAAGGTAAATAGATGTTAGTCCATTTAAAGACTTATAAAAAGGAACAGTATTTCAGGAGTTGGTCGAATGGGAATATATGATGTCATCATCTCCCCTACACAATAAAGGACCCCCCCCAACTCCACTCATAACACTTGTGTTATGTCATGACTTACCTGGACCCCCTGTTTGTTAAATCAGGTGTTAAATGAGGTGAAGGGGAGACTGAGGTGCCACTTTAATGTTTGTATTTGTCCGAAAATGTAATGTTATCAAATCCTAATGTATTTGTCACATGCTTTGTTAACAAGAGGTTTAAACAAAAATTTTAATACATACTTAAGTGCTGTTTTCCAGAAAATGTAACCTTTTCAGATTAAATAAAGACACAGTGACACGAATGAAGATAACAAGGATTAGGATTGATTTAAATCACTTGTTCTATTGAGATCAAGCTTCACAAAAAATTGGTAGTACATAGTAAAGTAAATATATAACAAACTAAACAAGCAAGCCAACCAAATGTTTTGTCGTAATGTCCTAAAGCAATTGATGTTATTTTGGCCGGGGAAGGTGCATGCATGTTTTCAGCTCATCGCCTAGCTTTGTAAACTCAACACGTTGGTATTGAAAGTGGAAATAAAAAAAAATATTTACATAATATTCAAATGTTTTTTAAATGAAATGTTGTCAACAATTGTTGTTGCTGAATAGGCACTAGGTTTCTTAGATATTGAACCTACTATTGAGAATAATAATAACCAATTGCCAATATGTTCTTGTTGCTTGGTCTTTGGGGTTATAGGCTGGGAATCGAAATAAGAATATTTTTCTGAATAAGCTTGAATAAATTGGGTAATTGATTCACATCCTGAGTAATATCTAATGCATCCATATTAATATACAATAAATTCGGAAATGTTGTTAACTTTTTCCACAGTTTGTTACATTACATCAATAATCCTAAAATTATCAAATGTACTTGTCCATCTATGACAAAATGATTTTTTCTTTAAATGTTGCTAATTCTTCAAATGAATCAACAGCAGAAATATCATACTAACATAACTACTCAAACTCTTTGATATGACACTCGAAATTGAGCAAAATTTTCATTTATCATCCGTGAGAGGATTCTACAACTGCTTCAGAGCCAACCTGTGGTAAAGTAAATGAATGGACATTATTTAGAAAGTGACACACCTGTCTATATGAGGTTCCACAGTTGACCGGACAGGTCAGAGTAAATAGTCAGCTTCGAGGATGCAATGCCTAAGACAATCAAGGCAGAGATGTTGGAGAGGAGGATCTGATAATCCACAGTGTCATAGGCAGAGTATGTCCTCCTCTGATCCACGCCCGTTCAATGTCCCATCTGACATTACACAGACAAGAAGAAGAGAACCACTTTTTACTAAAATGTTTGCTCCTGAATATAACATTTAGACCTGCCAAAGCAAGGGTTGTGATCATCTGCAATCAGGATGTCTTTCACTGAAACCTAGGTGACTGGAACATCGTTCTGTCATAGTTAACTGGGGTGTCTGTTAGTTAGCCTGTTAAATTTTTTTGTGAATTCCAGAATTTTGTTGATTTACATAATTATATATATATATATATATATATATATATTGTATGGATGGCACTGTGTAGAAAAGTTCCAATCTAATCCCTTTTTGGAAAGAAAAGAAATTACAGACTTTGCAACAATGTGTTGCATACTGTTAATTAAGCATTGTAAGATATTTTATGAAAACTTATTTTGTTTTTGGAGAGGGATATACTTGGCTTGTGGGTACAATGACAGCTATACAAAATTATTAGAACATTGAATTAGATCCATAAAACATAACTGGGGTCCATAGGAGCATTTAACATCCTTATCTGATTCACAACCTACTTGACACACCTACCTGGGCTATGCACTTTTCCCAATGTGCCTGAAACCCTCAATACATAGATTAATTAATTTAATATATTTAGTTATTTTTCTTCATTTTATATAACTATCTATCATTTTCATCTACTATATTTTCAGTTAATGTGGGAAATCGTTTTGTGTATCCTAAAGAACAACGTCCAATCATTTTCAAGAATACGAACATTTGATTGTCATAAATTACAAGTCTAATCAAATGAATAATCATGTTTTTATTGCACACATTATGTCTTTTTCTGCAAAAGTACTCCAGTCTTTGAGGTCTAAGAAATCGATTAAGGCCATGCAATAGATCCTCCCATCGGGCCAGCATGTAAGTATATCACCAAGCTCATTTAAGAATATTGAATCTGTTACAGTAAAGTAACCCCCCGGATTGAGTCAAATGTAAAAATCCATTCCTTTCATGCATCTGTGAAGAGCTGTCATTGTGTGCTGTAATGACGGATGACGCCAGCTTTCTCTTCCAGCGAGAGGTGATAAAAAGTCAAATTATGACTGCTGGGGAGACAGGTGGGGACGTACAGACACAGAGACGGGGAATTGGAAAAGATCCGTCAAGAGATAAGGCCAATCAGTCAATGAGCAAAGCGTTCTATACATGAACGACGGAAAGGGTTATTCTCCTCATCATCGTGTGACACAGCCGGGTGCAGTCTGGAGTCAGGGGTTAGTGAGGGGTCAAGAACATGACCTTTGACCCTTTCTGAAGCAGTAGGCTTCCCGCCTGCTGAAAAGACGTTCTCCTGTGGTCTACTTCTGTTATTTTGCACACTATCGTTTTCAAGTTAAGCTCTTTGGAAATGGAAAGTTATTTGCAGCAATTGATCATTATGCAACTATATTGGCACATCCACTTGATAACCGGCACATACAAGACGGAATGAAATAATAACCAGGAAACTAAATACCATTTTCAGCAAATGTTGCAGAAGACTGGTGCAGTGCAATGGAACTGTCACGAATGTTCCTTCCGATGTATTGGTATTCAAGAGACTCCCTTACTAAAACAGTGTGGAGAAATGACATCCCACGGCGCTCTACACTGACAGCAACAGAACTGTACTGCATGTCTACACTATTCTACTGTATCTGTATCGCAGGATTCCTAATGTCACAGTGGAAATATGACCCTGTACGAGCAGACAGCCTATCTCTATTTATCTCCTTCTATCTCTGTCTTGTCATCATCAAACAGAACTCGGCCCCCTGCCAAGATGGCCTCAGTGGTGACCCCACAGTGTTGCTCTGGGTTTGACCTACACTGAGGTGTGAGGACAGCCTCTACCCCGAACGGATAAAGCTACAGCCATTTTACTGTCACCATTCCTGGCTCTTTATGGCTTCTGCCTTGATTACAGTGTGGCCCCTATTGGCCCCCAAGTCCACTGTGTCCTGGAGAGAGGCAGAGAGCCTACAGAGCTGTTATAACTCCAGAGAGAGAGAGACAAACATCAAAGTGGCTATGGGAGGAATGCCGACATTTGTTTATTTTATCATCTGGCAACGGGCTGCTAAATCAAAAGGGATGGGCTGGGAAACATGGCTCTGAGCACTTTGAGGGCCAAACGAACCCTTCTCACTGCTGGAACTGTGTCTGTTGGTCAGATAGGGCAAATTAATTTCAGCCTTGCCAGCTCCACTCCTTCAACTTGATGGTGTATGTGGGTGGTTTGAGCACAGTGGTAAAGAGAGACTTTGTCTGATATAATAACACATGGCAGGTGCCGTAGAATGAGACTTTTGAATGTGTATTTGTCATTAATATCATATTCTTCCTTATCACAATCTTATCAAACGGTTTTAAGGTACAGTACATGTATAGTATTGTGGACACTAATGAATTAAGTCAGAGGATATCTCTCTCTTTACCTCCCTGGTAAATCTGTCTTTCTGTCCTTCGTTTCCCCTGTGTGGGAGGCCGGTGTGTTGGGGTGAGAAGCTGGGAAAGTCCCATGATTTATGGTCTACTGCAGGCCTGACTGCCTCTCGCCTCGATGGGGTTAGCAGTGGAGGTAACGAGGGTTGATTGCTTCACTCTATTCTCTTATTTGGGATATCCTATATTGTTGTTCATTGGGATTTATTGTCACTCACATCCTTTACACTTTGCGATATGATTAACATCCTATTTGGGAAAGGGGGAAAACTTCTATATGTAATTGAGTGCATTTTATTAGCTTGATTATTACATTGTAGGGATCAGATGTTAATAATTAAGCAATGCAAAGAGAGAGAGGTTATACAGGTTTTATCGCCTGTCTCACATGGTTGACTTTCATTTCCTTGTTGTTGTTTTTTTTTAAACGGATCCTTGTGAAACTATAAATGCATAGTTATATACTGGAACAAACCCCAGAGCTAAACATGTGATTATTTATTTCCTCCAAACAAAATGCATCTCCTGCTAGAGTTCCTCATTCGGTAGAAATACATCACAGGCTTTTTAAAGGATCCATTTAATAAATCTATTCATCTTTGCAGTACATATTTCTCTGCATAGGTGTAGTCATGACAGCTAATGCTTTCAAGTGTGCCAAAGCAGCAAACCACTGTGACTATGGATGCATCAGGCTTGTGCATGGTCTACAAACCCCTCCATAGTCTATGCTGACTGTTGAATCACCTTGAGGTCCAGGTGAACACTCCTGATTTCTATTGGCCTCAGATGGAGGATCAACGGACTCTGGGCTATTAAAGTCAGCCAAGCTTACATGGAGAGTAGGGCACACAGCAGAATATTGTGACTCAAGGCCAGGGGAGGAGGTTTGTTTTTATCATGGCAAAGCACCCAAATCATGTTGGTATGAAGAGGGCTATATAAATGCAAATTGTATTGGAGATCTATTAGAGTCCTGGAAAAGGGTTGTATGTAAATGTCCAATAAGACTACAGTGAAGCACTCAGCCCAGGCAGATTAGTATGGGCTGCATTGAAAGACAAAATAGAATAAAAAATGCACTTGTCTTGCGGTAAATCATGGTGAACAAGGTGAGAACTTTAGTAATTGAAAGGTTAAGGAATTCTATATGATTTATTGTATATGCAAGAGGGATGTATTGAAGAGTGTTGTAAATGCTACAGTGTCAAAGAATGTTGGGTAAAGTTCATGGTATTTGCTTCACTAAGGGAGGAACATGCATAAAATATGATTGTATTTCAATTCTAAGGTAAAGAGAACATCGTAGCTATGTTTTGGGTTTTCGTTGTAGTGATTCTCAAGACTAGTCCATGTACAGTAGTCCAGTCTGATAGAGATGAGAAGGGATTTTCTTATTTCTGTCCAAGATGAAACCTAGTGCCTTTATGACCCATGATTTAATGAAGATTATATTAAGACCATAACATAAACTCATCATATACACAAGTTATAATGTAGGTTTTTAAGATCGTATACAAGAAGAGAGGTTCTGTGAGTCCTCTTAGCGAGCGTTATGTTGTTTAGAATTAGACCAACAGTAGAGGAATGGTGCCCTCTAGTGCTTCTCTAGGAGAAGCACAGGCGATACAGGCTAACAGATTCAATGAATATTTATCTGCTCCAATTGTACTAGCGACAGAGTTTTTATACACACACACTTGCGCACACACACAAACTAGTGTTTATTCAGCCACTTCTTCTTTAACAAAGTGCATAATGTACCAAGTTCCAATGCAGGCATCTTCGATGCATCATGGCTATTACAAAAAGTTGTAAACATCAAGTAAACAGAAATGACAGTTGAGTAATAACTTACTTAAGTTACTTACTTAACTCACATAATAACATAAACAAAATATACAGTATATACAACCAAATAAGCATTAATAAAATGTTGGTCATATCAGTCAACATTAGAAATGTTTCTGTAATGTTTAAGGTATTTTTGTTCTACTACAAATTATCTAGTTTATAAAAAAACACAATACTGTAAAACCCTAATCAAAAGCTTTGAAGAGGAAGAGCACCACAACTTTCACCTCCTATCCCTCGTCAGAGAGCTGAATAAGATTGCCCCAGGCGTCACTTCTTACGAACGGCTATGTTCTTGCAAACCCACGTCATGCCGTCCTAAACAGTGAAAGGTGTCATTTAAAATATACAGACTCGTAGTATTTAACATTAGAGGTTATCCGTGGCCATGAGGCTCTCTAAAGGTAGCTAGGGTAAAGTGTGTACCAAGGTAGTTCATGGTTTGCATGTGTTTTCTGTTCAAAGTCATACATACTTGCACTCCCTCTGCGGTGACAGCCGAGCAGGCCTGGATCTGCCAAACCCGGTCTCTGATGGTGTGCAGTTGAAGGCCCTCGGCCAGCTCTGATGCAGGGGCAGCTGTCACCACGTCCTGCTTGTTGGCAAATATCAACAGTGGCACCATGCTCAACTTTTCATCTTCCATCAACTCCGATAACTCCTGGTTTCAGTGTGTGTGAAGGAAATAGAGGGTGAGAGAAAGACGTGGGGTTTAAACAACAACTGCAACAAAAAAAAAAAAATGTTGGCATTTTTTAGGTATTTTTAGGCACTGTGGTTTTCCTACCTGACCTGTTTCTTCAAAGCGTTTCCTGTCTGAACAGTCAATCACATAAATCTGGGACAAGACGGACAGTGGAGAGTGTTGTTGACATGACATGAATGGGTTTGTGGGAGGTGTGGTTATCCCAAGTAGCAATGTAACACACTAACTTCACCGTCCATCACACATGACAGCATTGGCCAAATTACTAAAATGGAAGCGTAAACAAATTCAAACTTCTCAACAATTTAGACTCCATTCCAATAATGTTTAGGACCTACTAGAACATCTATGTTCTCAAAGTAGTTCCTCCAGTAAGGACGTATCTTGCGTTGGCCTCCGATGTCCCAAACATTCATCTTAAACCCCTGGGACTGCACACTTTTTAAGTTGAATCCCTGTGGACAAATTAGAAGAGTGCATATAAATGCAATGCCTTGAACCGTTTCTGATCACAGTGATCGTGTGGAACTGTTGTCCCAGTTGTCTTAGGTGTCTACATGCTAATGTATATATCAGGACATTTACCTGAGTAGGGGTGATGTGTTGGACATCTTCTGAGGCCAGCTGTTTCAGCAGGGTGGTCTTGCCAGCATTGTCAAGCCCCAGTAACAACAACTGCACTTCCTGGTCTGGAGAGTGCTTCAGTCTTCGCAGAATCGACAGCAAACCCTGCCGTGCAACAAACAGGGAGGCTAGGTAACATTATGGCAAACCCACAATCAGATGTACTGAAGTTAGGTAAGCAATATGGGACGAGGGGGTTGGGTAGCTGGACAATATACCGTGGCTAGAAGCTCTTTCTAGGCATGATGCATTGCAAAGTGTCTGGACACAGCGCTTAAGCATGGTATATTGGCCAAAAATGACCCTGAGATGCCTTATAGCTCATACACATCTGTTACCAATGCAATCAGAGCCGTAACAAGTGATGTGGTTTCCCAATAAAAAGGGAATGGTTGTGCAGGTGGTAACCAGAGACAATTGCTCTCTCCTTATCCTTCCTGGCTGATTTCTCTCTAGCAGGCAATATCTGCAGCCCATTCGGGTTGCACAGGCAGTCCAACACAGCAACAACCTCTAGTGGGACATGTGCTCACAACCAGAAGGCTGGTCTGCCACTGGCGCCCCGTTCTCTTCACAGATAAAAGCAAGTTCACACGGATCACATGTGACAGACATAAATGAGTCTGGAGGCGCAGTGTTGAATGTTACGCTCTCCTGCGACATTCAGCATGAACGGTTTGGCGGTGGGTCAGTGATGGTCTGGGGAGGCACATCCTTGGAGGGTGGCACAGACTTCCACATGCAAGGCAAAGGTGCACTTAGTGCTGTTAGGTACCAGGATAAAATCATCAGACCCATCGTCAGACCTTACGCTGGTGCAGGACAATTCCCGGCCTCATGTGGCCAGAGTGTGTAAAGAGTTCCTGGATGACAAAGGCATTTATGCCGAGAACCATTGATGCTGTGAGTTTGAATCCATCTCGCAATCGTTTGGTAATTTTGGTTTCCATTGGCTGTTATGTCATTTTGTTGTTCATTAAAGATTTTGATCTTTAATATATTTCTTTCATTGAGACCAAATGTGTGATTTAAGTGTTCCCAATATAAATGTAGTGAGAAGACTTCCTAAACAAGCATAATTAACTTAAGGTGGTTCAGCTCGAAATCACTTGTTTTCAGTTATCAGGGTATAAAACGGGAGTTAAAGTTAATCAGTAATCGGTACAGTTGTTATGACAACGGTGCTAAATTATCAGTTATGTGATTCTTCTTGGCCACTAAAATAATCAAGACTGAAATAATGCTAGGATAGGTGCAGAGGTTAACCTTGGCCAATCATGAGACACCCTGGTGTGATTAGGATTGGCCTAGATAAGTCTAGAAGAGCCCAAGCTTCATGTGCAGTGACAAGATGTACTAAGAGAAAGCTTTAACTGTTAGGCTGTTCTCATGGCCTACATTCAAAGCAACCTTTGATTGGACAGGAAGAAAATTGTTCCAGTGATGTAACTTATAGCATGAGGAAGGCTCATTAAGTCCTACTCTGATGTCACTGTACTTCTTAAACCAGCCAACAAAATAGACAACATATTGTGTAGCCACATATTTATGATACTCTTTAGATGACATTCCATCATTTAAGGCAACAATAACTAGGATTAGCGACAGTAAGTAAATTGAGAGACAACAATAAACCTGTATTTTCCTTAGAGAGTGGATATATTCTGTAGGCTACAGTACCTTAACATCAGTTTGAAACATACAAATAAGTTTAAGACAAAGGCCTTAAGACGTTGTCTGAGATAGTGGATGAATAATGCCACATGGATGTCTATTACAACATTTGAATATTAGTGAGATATGCTTAACATAATAATCTCCAAAATAGCAAATAATGATGGATTTGTCCTGACATTAATTGCGCGAGGTACTTTTTTCCAACGACTATGTTTTTCCAGGTACATAACCTAACTGGCAGATAAGAAACTTAATATAAAAGCAGTACACTCTGTCCCATCCCACTCACAGAAACATACTGCGTCGTTCTGACTATAAACTAAGATAGTAAATGCATCAATAAAACCAACGATATTGCACGTCAAATTTGATACTGCACAGCAACTTACCATGATTTGCCGGTGGCTAGTATTCAGGCTGAGTGGATTAATTTGCTAGCAAACTAGCAACATCTGACCGTATTATTTCACGGTAGCTAGCAAAAAACTATTTGAACAGCCGTTAACTACATTAACTGAACAGAAGCTCTCCGTTGCTATGGTATCCGTGACGTCACCATAAACAACAAACAGGGAAGTGTTTTTTTACCGTGTGTATTCGTGTATATCTTTCGCGTGGACTATATATCTCACGTCTCGTCATTCCAGAGGCTAAACACAAACTGGGACTCGGTACATTTATTTTGGAATGAACTAAGTAACAATATTCTGACTTTCATTATTAAAACTATTTATTTATGAAGTTGTTCGAACTGAAGATTATGTTTGCCTTACCGCATCTCTGTGAAGAGACTAAGCAGCGGGAAGATGGAAGAATTGTTTATTAGATTGAAGAAGTTATCTCCAAAGGTAGTTTTTGTTATATATATAAGTGATATTTACATTGCAATATGTTATATGTTCAGCGATTGACTTGGGACAATATAAGCGTAGGAACTGAGTATGTTCATCAACATTTATGTTATAATAAGGCTTGCCTAAAACGCTGTTTGCCGGAATGACGTACCGGTGTTGTGCCAAAAACTGTCCTCTTCCAGAATCTGTCCCCCCTTCGCGTGAAAGCGCACGATAATTTCCGTTACTTCGAAATTATTGCTTGTCTGGAGATATTCTCACTTCATACCGTTGTCGATTTATCCTACGTTTCTCTCATCTTAGTTGAACAAAACATGACTTATTTGTGTCCTTAAAATTTTATTGTAGAAAACAATCGCTGTTTGTTCGTGTAGAAAACGATTGTAATGTGTTTTCTGTCTTTTATTGAGTGTATTAGTGTATGAACACATCGGTTTTTTCAAAAGTATACACCATCGTTACCGACATCTCTCCAGCTTATTTAACTATATATAACTATATATTTGGATTGGAAGTGTATTCGTTATAAATCTAGCCATAACTGTTCTGACAAAAAGATAATATGCCACAAAGGTATTTTACTGTAGTGACAAAAGTGAGCAAATTCGTAAGGGGGGGGGGGGGGGGGGGGGGGGGGGGGGGGGGCTATTTCGGCAAGCTAATTTTCATGCTTGCCGCAAATTGGCCCCCCTCCTAGGAAGATCTGACAAACTTCTAAATCTTTTTGGTTGCTCATGTTGACCAGTAGAGAGTGCAATATTGGCATTTCGAATTTGTTAAATTAAATACTTACACTTAAGATTCTAATACAACAAAGCTACAGTATAATATTATGTACACTTCTGTTTGAACTTTTTCTCTGTATCTTTTAGGTAGGTTATAGAACAAGAATATGAATATGTATTGTGCTTGACTTCACAAAAAGTAGCATGTGGTTGGTATGGGTGAGGAAGGGTGCGGCAAGCCCATTTGAAATATTAAACACCTCTCTCATGAATGACCTAAACATATAATTAATGACAGTAAAGCCCTTTCTTGATTACAATATAAAGATTATTAACCCATTTAATCCCATCGGTCACAATAGTGAGCATGAAAAACGTTTTTAGTTATAAGGCTAAAAAAACTTTACTTAATGATGTATCGCTGCATTTTATTGAAATAATAAAGGGTCTCAAAAGAAATATGTGCAGTGTCACAAGTGTAAATTGTCACTTTACCAGAGTTGTTTACTCCCTGGTTGCACCATGAGAAGAGGAAGGCACTAAAGCTCCCAAACAAAAGGTTAGTTAAGTATGTTAACATGACAATCTGACAAAGATATTTGGTACCCATCATCTTTAAGGTGTCTAGTATTGATATATGCATTTGAAAACACTGTACTTTTATCAGTATGGAGTAAACAAGTTCACAGCAACAATAGTAACCAGTGGGATAACACAGGGCAAATAGTGGGTTTTCAACCAATATTTATTTTCTAACAATTATTTTTGCCCACATTATCAGTGATAATGATCTTTCCCTCACCACCACCACTCCCCCTTCCCCACCCCCTGCACTGTGGATAACGAAGAGCCAAGGACCTCTGCAAACCATAGGGGCCATCCAGAAGGGCTAAGGGCAATGCTGCAAGTGGTCAGCATTATTAATGATGACTTCCCCCTCACCACCACCCCTCCCCTGATGAAAATGAACAGCCGAGGGCCTCTACCCGCCGGAGGGATCAGTCAGAAGAGCCTAGGTACTCTGCAAGCTATAGGGGCAAGGCAGAAGTGCCAAGGGAAAACAATAAAAAATAAAGATTGTGTGTTCAAACGATCGAAGAGGCCTGTCGCCACTGTGATTACAAAACACATAGTATATAGCTCAAATGCTGCAGAAAATGTAAAACAAAGTTGCTACAACCCAGTGGATGTTTTCCTACTTATGGATCCACCCACCCTATTAGAGATCACTATTAAAATATTCAACCTCTACTCCACCCAAACCAAGAACAAGCGACTATATCAGAGTATGGATGAGCCCCTTGCATTCTATGGGATCCATCTGGGTTACAGATCTGTTCCACGAAGACACATGAACTGGTCACTTGACAGTGAAGTACACAATGAGAGCATTTTAGATGCAGTCGCTTTGAGGAAATGTTGGCCTCAATTCATGTGCTAAATGGTAAACCAATAAATTTTGGTTACAAGCTATGGAGCCTCATCTCATCCAGTGGTTACATGTATCACATGGAGCCATATGGTGGATCCGACACTCCTCCCTGAGACTGGGTTGGGACAGGGACCCAGTGTCATTTTCAATCTTGCAGAGCACGCTCAATTTCTTTCATGGCAACCTCTTCACCTCCTTAATAATATGACAAAAAGAGGATATGGAAGCTCTGGAACAATGAGGCAAGATTGTCTGTTTGATGTCCCATTAAAGCCACAAAAAAACTTTATGAAGTTACCCCAGGGAACCTCTGAGGTCCTGACCCAAGGAGACAATTCGGATCCAATTCTGGATTAAATGGGTTAACAGTATGGCATTGCAAACACATTATTGATTCCATTGTCAAATAATATTTAAAGATGTAACTGCTGTGTCACAGCCTGGCTTCTTTTATGTTTCTGGCACTTTCCCCCAATAAGTTGGAACACAGACATCTTCTGGGAACTTTAAAGTTTAGGCAGACAGACACACCCATATTGTAAACACATACATACACACATAGGATACGTTTTGATTTCTTGCTCCCCTTAATGAAAGTGTTGGCATGTAGGCATTTATGGTATGAAATGTATTTTTTTAAATGTGAATCTGTAACACGGAAAAACAACAAATTACGATGTGATTACAAATGCAAAGATTTATCAAACATATACAGTGGCTACTTTATTGGTTTTTTTTTTTTTGTTTCTTGACAACATTTTCAAGTTCAAAATAATCAGTGTTTACATTCTCTATTACATTCTTTTCATCTATTGTCAATTTTTTTTCCGAATAAATAATTAAAGTAAATATATGCAGAGTCATATTCCACAGTCCCAAGGTTAACATTTGAGAGAACATTTGGAAAAAGATTTGGAATCAGGTTTAGTGCGGTTAAGATTTAAATACACTTTTAAGGGGACACATTGTAGAAATAGGACACACATATGATACTTTAAATGACAAAGTTATAAACTTACATTATATTGCTTAGGGTGAACAGCCTATTAGGTCATGTGAAAAAGCCCAAGAAGCCAGTCTTTTCAGACTTCATAGGGGGAAAGAAAAATCAGGTAGGTGTTGTTAAGTTTAGAGCCTTCCTTACAGGAAAACGTTACAGGATATTTCTATTACAATCTATACTTGACACAGAAATTTGAATTATTGTTTGGAACATTTATTAATAATTATTTACGTTTTTCTGAAAGAGATCAATAAAACCAACGAATAACAATATTCTACATGTCCAAAATACACTTTTTATGTTTCTGCTGAAGAAAAAACATATCCAGTGTTGTGATTCAGCACCGCCCTCCAGTGGCTGGCGCAACATTTAACTTGTTTCTGGTTGTGAACCAGTAAACGCCTTCCGACAGGGACAAAAACATGTCGTCTACGTAACGGGTTGAATTAACTGTTCATTTTACAAGTTCTGGTTCAACTGCTATATGATCCCCGTCGTGTACTCGGCCAATAACCGGGAAAGATGACACAGAAAACGGTGCGATCCATAATAGGTCTTCTTTGCACCGGGACCTGTTTGGTGCAGGTAAGCTGTAACTTGCGTTCAATAGCGCGGAAGGCGCTTTTACCAAGGCCGTGGATCGCAGCTGGAAGTAGGCCTTCTATTGTGCCTTTTTGTTCCCCCACAAAGGAACTTGGCTATGCCTTCCTAGGAATTTCAACTTTGTGTGACGTCAGTTTGGGTAAAGCTAGTGTTTGTTGATTTAACTTTAGCTATCTATTTATACAACGTTTTTTACATTACATGTATCTGTAACTATTCGACATCTTTCCGTATACCATTTATTAGAAAAGCTCAAAACCTATGAAGAATAGCTGATGATCTAGCCATTGCTAACGTTACTAGCTACTAACGTAGTCCAGCAAGCTAAACGTTTTAAGATAGCTGAGTAACTAGCTGCCAAGCTAACCGGCTTTGCTGGCATTTTTATTACTCAAGACGGTAATATATTTAATCATTCGTCGCCAGTTCACGTATGGCCACTTACCGTGTACAACAAAGGCATACGTTTGATAGCTGGCCATGAAGTACTACTAGTACCAGTATTAAACAAACTAACACGTATCGCTTTCTATTTTACAAGCGTAGCATCCTGAACGACTGTACCGGGTGGCCGGCAAAGAATACTAGTTTACCTAATTTGCTTCGTTTTCTGTATTATTATGGGCAGAAGTTCATATTTTTTTGTAACGGTTAGCTGCTGGGCACGTACCTGTTGTGTCGTTTTAGCCCACTCTACTTGTTTCCTGGTTCAAAAGTTAACAGCTAGTAATAAACTCATTTATATTCTTTGGACCAATACTGAGATGTATACAATTAACGTACTGTACATTTGCAAATAAATCCATAAAACTCTTATCCTGGTGTTCTAATGTCATGATGTGTAACCTAGCGACTGCCATTTTGGTTTGAACTTTAAGTAAACATGGTTGTATAATCATGAGATGAGTATCTTTGACTATTATGGTACTCTATCTCTTTTGTACTCATGTCCAATTGTACCTATGACCCTGTCTGCTCAACTGGCAAACGTGATTTGAAGACTTCTGCATGTCTTCCAAGGAGCTTTTCTGCCTTCTTGCACTTGGCATGTCAAACTAGAAAATTAGTCATTAGGAATTGATGATAAAGTCAATTGACCGATGATCTTCATTACACTTTATCGGTGCTCGTCCCACCTGTGGGAGTTGCTAGAGCATGGTCAGTCTAGGAAGTCATTGTTGTTGATGCAATTTTTTTACCATTCTTTTGATGTTCAAAACACTGACTCCATTTGCAGTGTTCATCCCTGCAAAAAGTTTGTTTGCCCCTTTTGTGGGCTAGCTTGCTAAAATAACTTATAACTTAAATAATACATGTTTTTCTTTTCTCCAGGGGAAGGAGTTCTGTTTTGGAGTGAACAATGAACAGTACCGGTGTGAAATGGGGTATTGCTGCGGGGAGACTGAGTGCTGCACCTACTACTACGAGCTGTGGTGTATGTCCTCTATTCTCTCCTTTTGTCACACAGTCCACTCATTTCCCCAACTTTTTCTTCTCTGATTTGCTTTTTGGTTTTCCGTAATGGAAATCTCTGAATTTGTCATTGTTTTATTGAATACTTTCAATTGATATGTTAACATATACACAGTTAAGGATGCACCGATACCACTTTTTCTCTGTCTGGACCGATTCCAAGTACTGATCTTTGAGTATCTGCCGATAACGAGAACCAATCCGATAAGGCCGTATTCATTTTGTTAACTGTGTTACAGGACTGAATTGTTAGAATATTTTATTCAATACTTGTGGAAGTTAAGCCATTTTAATAACATCAAAACACATAAAAAATTTGCTAAATACAATGGCATTTGTGGACACTTGCTATTTGAATGGTTTCCTTAGGGTTTATGCAGGCATTTTCTCATCGATATTAACTTAAAATCATAGTGAATATGTGAATTGGCATGTTTTGCTTGTTGCGATCCATTCACAACTTTATGAAAGTAGCACTAGATTCACTGATCTATTGTCGGGCTAATCAATTGAAAATGTAACTAAATCTAAAGGCTGTACTACATCAAACAGGTAGGCTTGCTATTTAGGTATGAATCTAAGTGGATTCGCACAGTAAAGGGATGCATTTTCAGACTGAACATTGTTTTGGTTGTTATGGATTCACTAGGCATATCTCGCATGTTTCTGGTCTGCCCATCATCAACAGCAATGATATTTACCTCGCATTTGTATTACAATGTGTTTCATCACATAGATTTGCGTTTGCCTATATGCCAATATTGGTCACATTTACGATGACCGTATCTGATTGGTGCGTCCCTAGTCCCGCCTTGGTCAAAACAAGTGTGTGTTTGTTCTGTGCAGGGTTCTGGTTGGTGTGGACGCTCATCATTATGCTGAGTTGCTGTTGTGCATACCGCCATCGTCGGGTGAAGATGCGCTTGCAGCAGGAGCAACGTCAGCGTGAGATCAGCCTTATGGCCTACCAGGGAGCTTCTAGCTCTTTTATTTCCCCTCCGCCTCTCAACCTCCGTGAGTCTCTCCCCTACATACTGCACAACTGTAACGACACACAGGAACAATCACATTATTTTTGCAGTGGCTCGAGTTGTCACAGTCGCTGCTTATGTCGCTGCTAATGTGTTGTCAAATTTGGCCTAATAATTTTTTTTAGGGTAAGTCAATTGCCGATCTTAATGTAAATGCCTCCAGTTCTGCAGACAGCTTTGGTGCTAGTATTCCATTTTTTAATTCATCATTATTTAAGATAACTGATTGCTTTAGCCAAAATAATCTAAGTAGTGTGTCACATCACGGCATTTAGAGACGGGTAATTTCCATTAAATTTGGTGAAGTACAACTTCATCCTCTGGTTTGCGTTGTAATCAACTACAAGGACCCTAATCTACACACAACCAAGAACGACAACAGCAGGATACAGAAGGAATGGTTGTCTACACACAACCAAGAACGACAACAGCAGGATGTAGAAGGAATGGTAGTCTGCACACAACACAGAACGACAACAGCGGGAGGTAGAAGGAATGGTAGTCTACACACAACCAAGAACGACAACAGCGGGATGTAGATGGAATGGTAGTCTACACACAACCAAGGACGACAACAGCGGGATGTAGAAGGAATGGTAGTCTACACACAACACAGAACGACAACAGCGGGATGTAGAAGGAATGGTAGTCTACACACAACCAAGAACGACAACAGCGGGATGTAGAAGGAATGGTAGTCTACACACAACACAGAACGACAACAGCGGGATGTAGAAGGAATGGTAGTCTACACACAACACAGAACGACAACAGCGGGATGTAGAAGGAATGGGGATATTTGTCCTTTGCTCACAAGGTCCAAGACTTCTGCATTTCACCTAATCCCTCCGACTTGGAGGTGTGTGGGCCCGCACCTATGAACACCCAGGAAGCAATTAGGATTAACCGCTTTACTCAGGCTCAGAATTACAGATTTTTTTATTTTTTTTATTTTGCTGGCTCATGGGTGTATTCCAACAACATTGATGTCTACTGGTCACGTACTCTAACTGCTAGGACACCTGCCACCCTATCTCTGCAACCCAATTGATAGATTAACTTGAAGGTGTATTCCTGACTAATAACTGAACTACTAAAATGATTCCATCACAAAGCTCTGCTGTAGCATTAGTTGCTACAGTGGATTCCCCCCCCTTAGAACCTTCCAGGTTTTGTGAGTTAAACTGTGATGAGTTAAGTTTTTGTTAGTTATGTAAAGGAAAAAAAAGAAAATGTATACCAATTACCAAAATTATGCAGGAAACCTACTTACACAGGAAATGTTTCTGTGGCCAAGTTACAGTTCTGACTCTCTTTTAAAAAGCCTGAAGATTGTTGGACAGAATAGTGCAAATACATATTATTCAATCCTGTTTGGCAAGATTATGGAGATCATTGATGTAATTTCTGCTGAAGCCTAAAACTTTAGGGGGTTAAATACCTATCTAATTAAACTACATTGAAAAACGAATTCATATTTTAATTTTTTGTCATTTGAACATATTTTTTGGAGATTGTTAAACAAATCCACATCACTTTATAATGCTACAAACCTGCTGTTGTAGCTACCAGTACTAGTTATGTAGGAAATTAGATTTAGATCTGAGATGCTAGGCCCTCAACAACTCTCACAAATCATTTAGTCTATTTTTAGCAATGGCTGTTGGTTTGAAAGTTTGCCTGTCCTATCCCTTGAGGCTTTTAAATGGGTTTTTAAATGTTGAACAGGCCAAACGGAAACCTTTGTGGTTGGAAAACCTTTTGTAAGGTACACCCAGCTATTACGTAGCATAACGTCAGAGTCAGAGAGAACCTTTTGCCCCAGCACCTACAATGCACACACTTCTGTGCTTACTGTGACAACTAGTTTGGCCCTGTCAATAAATGGTTGATTTAAATACATCTGAATTGGTTAGTTGTTGTACAGTCTTCCAAAACATTTGGGACAACAGCTGATTTGAGCGTTAGGTCTGTAGAGTGAATAACGTTTTATTGCACAATTCTCCCCTCCGCACGGGGCTGGGAGCCCCCTGATGCTATAGCACCGAAATGACTTCACCACCTGTCCCTGTTCACCGTAACCAGTGTTGCCGGTTGGTTTTAGCAGGTTCATAAACGCCAATTAGTCAACCACATCTAGACTGGATAGATGTCTGACTCACTGAACAAATGTGTTGATTTGTTCCCAGGGTTCTGGACCGACTGCAAGCTACCAGACTATGAAGAGGTTGTCGGTCGTCCCCCAACTCCCCCACCCCCTTACTCTGAGATACCCCCGGAGACCACCACGGCCATCCTGCTGCCCCCCGTCCAGTCCCAAGCTGCCGTGGCGCCGGAGCCCCCGACGGAGGACGACACAGCGGGGGAGCGGGCGGAGGGGGAAGCTCCGTCTGCACCCGGCCAATCGGAGCCGGCGGCGGAGCGGGACCCGGAGGGGCCGTTGGAGGAGGAGCTGCTGACCCGGCGCCGGCACGTGACCGGAGACTCCGGGATCGAGGTGTGCGTGTGCCGACTGGATGAGGGCTCCGGGCCGGAGGAGGACGAGGAGCGCGTGTGTCAGGGGGCCAGCGGGGACTGCTGCTTCGCCTCCGAGCACCACCACACACCCCGACCCAAAGGGAGAACCCCGGAGCCCCAGGCTGCCGGCGCTGGAGACCGCCTGGTCTGAGCACCACCACCTGCCGTGTCGGGGAGGGAGGCCGCTGGACAGCCCGCTTTTACTGTCATCATAACAATTGCCCGAAACGCCACTGCGAAACACGAAAAGCCCCACAACGCCAAATAACGACGTAGTCCCGTTGTCGACATGTTTGGGATGTTCCCTAAAGCAACCGGGACCATAAAAAGATGTTATTTGGTTAAAGAGAGTCATGGTGGAAGTTCTGGCGCCTCGCGGCTGCCCCTCCTCTGCTTGGCCGGTCTTGCTATTGGAACGATTAGGGGTTGGGGGTTAATGCTTCTAGAGACATCTGCCACGTGTTAAGGAAAGTGCAGATGCCTGCTCTGAATGGACCTCGTCTACCCCTTCCGACGCTCCTCATTCCCCCTCCCCACCGTCTGGGAATCTTCTGCGGTCCTTCTAACATTTCATCCCTGTTGGGAAAGGACTGCATACCACTCCGGTCATCAACCTACCAGATGCTGTTTTGACCTGAGGGGGACTGACCAGCGGATACAGACGGCGACTGACAGAACAGTTGTTTATGTAGGGGGCGTGTGCTGTGCCACCTGGGGGGGCGCAGCTGCAGCGTGACGACGCCCCTGCTCTCGGAGCCACAGCAGGCCTACTGGCGTCCGGCAACGAGGCTGGGAAGGCCGGAGGATTTGTCTGCCTCTTTCTGGACGGTGTCCTAATAACCTCAGATCCCCACCCTCCCTTTACAATCCCTCTTTCTGTTCCTCGTGCCCTCTTCAGTGTTGCTTGGGTCGAAACGTGGCCTGACTGAGTGGTTTGTGATGGACTGGGCGCGTTTGATCTCCGGACTGGCCAGGTGAACTGAACAGTGTAAGCCGTGACATTATCCCATCACCGTGCCTGCTACTTGGTGTCTATAAAAAGACTACTGGTGATATAACGTGTGTGTGTGTGTGTGTGTGTGTGGGGGGGAGGGTTGGGTGTTGTTGGAAATATCAGACCGATGGAGGACGAGGAGTGTGACGTTTCAGCTGCAGTGGACTGGCTCGTCTCACTGCCTCATTGGGCCTTTGGTCTGAAGACGGTACAATGAGAAGCGAGGGGGCTGTGGTCCCCAATAATGACACCACCACTCTCATAGGGGAGCTGCACTGAGCGCAATGCGGGCGTGTAGATGCATCGCAGTGGCGTGCGGTCTTATTCAGCATGTCCTCCAACAGCGTCCTAACCCCTCGCCGCATGGCACTGGATGCACTGGGATGTCGGATGAGTAATTAGTGTGTGGGCGGATGCGTGCCCACTGACTGGCACATCGTCTGCTGTTTTTGCCCAGCAGCTGGAACCTGATGGATGCAGCTTTTTGGCCATGTGAGCCCCCTGGCTGCGAGCGGCGGCTTAACTAATGTCGCCCTGTATCTGGGTTCATTGTGTTGTAATGACTGCCGGGGGCCACTGCCATCTGCCTTGGCTGGTGCTGGTGTGCAATGCCATTTGCGGTGGTGGTTTCCAATTGGTGGGCTTGGCGGTTGTGC
>JACXGK010000899.1:21471-78095 GCA_016801125.1 Novumbra hubbsi
CACACACACACACACACACTCCGCTCACATTCTTGCATTAGGAAACTAAAATGTTTTTACTAAAACACCATAAGCAGCCTTGGTAGTTGGCTGAGGAGCATTACATGACACAGGGCTGGGTGATGTGTAGTCATTCACCTATTGCAGATTTGTGTTTTTGTTAATCTGAATTGTGTGTGCAGACGCACTCTTTTTGAAGCATGATCTTTATACGAGTCTATACGAATCTAAAGTGTAAGTTACTCTGACGTGTATCTGTCGTCTTGTTGTTCTATGATGTGGTTTTGAGTTGCAGTAAACCTAGAGTGAAAACCACAAAACAAGATAATGACCTTTACATGTTGTAGACGCTGTAGCCTGTAGTAATGGGCAACATTTTGTCAGCTTGGTTTTGAAATGTAAAATGCCATCTGTGTTCTCCTTATTTGTCATGTTGATCTATTTTAGTAATCATTGTATATTTTGTAAGGATATGATTAAGATATGTTTGATATTTGAACTGACCTGAAAGCATGTACTCAGTAAATGGAAAGAGAAAGAAAAAAACATAATGGAAAGACATGCTCCTTGGTTTTGTGTTTATTTTCCGATACCTGTTTTTTGTTGGGGAACACATCCCAGCAATACATTGTTTTTCTGCAATATAGATAAATGAAGAGTGTTGTTTTTGGGTTAGGACAACAGGGCCTCCGTTTCCATTGCTCACTCCACTTACTGGGCAAAATGAATGCTAGACCAACTCTTCTTGCTTTCAAATGTTTACTTAGATAAAGGGCTAAAAGTCAATCATGGACTAGCATCCACCCACTCATGAATTTGCTCTGTGCTTTCCTTCTTTACCTGCAGTTGCAGACAGGCAATATCTGAACATGCCGCTGTTGTTGTTACTTTTTCTGTAGTGCTTCATTTGTGAATACTATAAGATTGTTATTACCATTGTGTTAGCATTATTTTGGCTGTTGTTTTTGTTTAAATGTTAATGGAGGTGCGTGAAGCTTCAATGCCTCTCGGGCAGTCTCCATATGGCCTCTCAGGTACACCAGCAGAGAGAGAGCTAGGATCACCGGCTGGGTGGGTTTGGGGTCCCTGATCAGGTAACTAGCTCTCCAGCTGTGATGGGGGTGGTGGATATTAACGAAGCTCATGACCGCCTTCTATTCCCCCAACCCCCCCCACCCCCTGGACAACCTTACCATGGTAACTGAAACTGCATGGCAACCCTTACCTGTTTGTCTTTATGAGGCTGGGTTTTTGACCCTGCAGATATCTATTTCAAGATGGTGCAGACACAGTGCACCCTTTCCATTGTGTGCCTGTACTTTACTTAAACAATTCTGACTACTGTAATCGGCCCACATGTGTGTTGACTTGCACATACAAACTTGCATTTTGTATAGTTTCCTACTCTCATGAGTGGCACGTGCTCTTTCTGCATTTACCATGATCACCAATAACTACGGTTGTCAGTTTTCTAGTTTCATGTAGTTTCCCCACCAGGCCAAACCCCTGTTGTTGTAAAACACCGGTCTTCCTCCTTTCACCCAAAGTGTTCCTCCGAATTTCAGCTCCACGCACCTCTGTATTGTACTGTATTTGACTAGGCTATGCAAAACCATAAACCCACTGATATATGCTGCAATCACTATTTTCTCGTTTGTCTGTGGTTGCTAGGGCAAGCAATATAACACTCAGTACAGCGCACTGTACCTCATTTGGTATGTGTAATGTCTTTGTTTAAAAAATACATAAAAAGGAGAAAAAAATGTTTATTGCTATTACTGTGTGTTTGGTGTGCATGCTTTAAGCTATGTTTCTGTGTATTTATGTTACCTCTTGCTGGGTGGGTCGTGGGTCATCCATTGTAGTTAATTTTCTTGTTTTAGTGACATGGATATAAGTACAGTCTGCTGTCTTTCTACACTGCTAAGAATATTACTCCTGCTTACTTATCATGAAAATACATATTTGTTGGTTTTGTAAGCTAAAGGAGTGTTTTAAGTGCTTTTTTGTTGGGTTCTTGCTATTTAGTCTTTACTCAATGTTCTAAATATAAACAACTTTTCAGATGTATATATTTGAATAGACTAATATCAGCTAGCACAACCCGAGACAACTTCCTAAAATGCAACTAACTGGATTAATGTAAAGCAAAATACAGCATTGTATTTATCCTTTTAAGTACTTCAAAGACCTTTGATTAATTCTGACATCAGATTATTAGATCAAATGTGTAATAAATACTTAAATGTATTTTTGTTTTGCCGCACTGTTTTGGGCCACGGTTTAAATAAGTTTTGCCATGTTTTGATTCAGAACATTTCATGATATACCCTCTGTCATTTGTAAGAAGTAGATGTAGTTGTTGAAAGCAGATACTCAAAAACACATTTAAAAATGGATATCAATATTTTTAGATATGGAACACTTCATTTTGAAAATCCCCAATAAAGCAGCAATTTTATCAGATCTCAAAGTTGAAGACAAATCAATTGATTGGATAGTACAGTGTTTCTATTAGTTATTATTCAATCAGTTATTATTATTATTATTAAAAGTATCTTTCTGAAGGAGATGGTTTTGACTATGATGACTATGTAATTTTGAAACTCAAGGCATCAAGATTTGAACTTTTTGAACTTTAATTTAAATAAAGTTTTCCTGCTAGACAAGGATTATCCAGTTCAACTTAAAACAGTATACTGAATGCTAAATGAATAAAGAATAGAAGTCAATCTAAATGTTTTGTAGAGACATTAATCAGGTAACTTGAGCCTACTTGTTCTTGATGTTTTCATTGTAAACAATGGCCACTAGCAGAGCATCAGAGTTTTAATGAAGAGATGGGCGAATGCTAGGAAAATAGCCATCTCTGCAGCATTTCGTCAATCAGACCTACATTATACCATACTCGGATGAATGCCACTCCTGAGTGAAAGGCATATGACTTGCTGCCTGAAGGAATCTAAGAGCATGAGGAACAAGATTATCTGGTCCAGCGAGAACATTCACAAAGCAAAAGAAAGATATTTATAGAAATCCTCACCCAGAGGGCACAGGACCTCAGACGAGGTTTGCATTTATTTTTTTCAGTATGACCACAATGTAAAGCACACAGTCAAGATCATGTTAGAATGTCTTCAGGACAGGCCTGTGAATGTCCTGAGGGGTCTAGCAAAAGCCTTGAGTTCACCTCCGTTGAAATCTGAAATACACTGTATCAGGGGTTCCCAAACTTATATCAGGGGGCCAATTATCTAACTTGAGTGTACTATATTATATATGTTGTGGCATGCCAAATCAAAGGTATTTGCGGGCCCTACTTTAGGTACCCCTGCACTATATGGACAAGATTATTGGGCCACACCAATTATTGTGTTTCATTCAGCCCTATTGCCACAAGTGTAAAATCAAGCACCTAGCCATGCAGTTTGCCTTTTCAAATATTTGTGAAAGAATTCTACAGAGCTTACTGAATTGTGGTAGAGTGGCCAACAATGCAGTAAAGAGTGGTACTGTAATAGGATACCAGAAATTTCATTTAGTAAAATTTCTTGCTTTATATTCCACAATCAACTGTAAGTTATATTATTATTGCAGAGTGAAAACATTTAGGAACTACAGTAGTTCCAAACTTCCTCTGGCATTAACATCAGCAATAAAACTGCACTGGGAGCTTCATAGAATGGGTTTCTATGAAGCCCAATTCTCTTCAGGCGCCTTAGTTCCACTGAAGAGAATTGTTAATGCCTCAGCTTACCAAGACATTTTGGAAAATTCTATGCTTCCAACTTTGTGGGAATAGTTGGGGGAAGGCCCTTTTCTGTTCCAGCATGACTGCCCCAGTGCACAAAGCAAGGTCCATAAAGGAGTTTGGTCTGGAACAACTTGACTGGCATGGAAAAAAAGAGTTTGTGTTCTCATGGAATAACTATGACATCTATCCTCCAATGCCTACAATTAGACACATATTTTGGGAGGAGAAAAAATATCAGGTTGCTAAGCAAGCATTTTTTGTTTAACCATGAAAACAACAAAATGTGAAAGCTAAAATGTACAGAACTGAAGTTCTGCCATTTGGTACTGTGATAGTTGTTTTGCACTAGGCTCTTTATTGTTATGTCAAATGCATATTGGTGTTTACATGTACTAGCTGAGGACTTAAACCTAATTGTCAGAGGTGCCCTATACAGGAGGCATTTTAAGCACTAGTGATCTTAATTTAGAGGAGCAAGATAACTGGTTGTCAGAAGGGATCAGCAAATTAAGTGCTCTTACCAACTTCACGAGAAACTTAATTTCAGCACTGCAGGTGGTAAATCAATAAATCTGAATTAAAATTTTCTGAGCAGTCAAAAGAGTGGGGAAACCTTAAAAATTTCTGTTTTTTAATGGCAAAATGGACACATGCAAATGTACCGTCAACATAGAAAGATCCCTTAATTTACATTTAGGAAACAAACTGTCACAGTAACTCAGTAACAGAAAATAAAGTAGTCATGAAGTAAAGGCCGGACAACATGTGAATGCAGTCTTCTATGATCCTCAGGCAGAACCCTGAACAGAAAGATTTTATGAGATGTCGCAAAGCCTCACTTGTGATCTCTTCTGCTGTAACAATGAACCCTACACATCTTCGCAATGTTCTAACCTCATGCAAATTCTCATAAATATATCTGAATAAATAGAGGGTGCAAAATGTGTGCCATTTCCTTTAGCTTACAAATTTGAGTATAGACCGGACACTTAAATCACCAAATAAGTTAGGACAGGCGACTAAAATAAATTCCATTAAAAACATGCAACAAAAGGTAGAAGGTTGGTCAGCTTTCCATTTGTTATGGTCATACACAACTAGAACATTTAAAAAAGGACAAAAATATGTCTCGACAGAAATTGTTGTAAACATTTACTCTAGAACATGGGTGTCAAACTGGTTCCACGGAGGGCTGAGTGTCTGCAGTTTATTTTCTATAAATTGGTTCCTAGTTCAGACCCAAACAACCAGGTGAGGACTGCAACTAACCAATTAGTGACCCAGTTAATCAATTAAGTACAAGGTGAGAGCGATAACTTGCAAACACTGCCCTCAATGGAACCTGTTTGACACCTCTGCTCTAGATCCTTCATGCATTCTACAGCAACTACAAAACATTCAGTTTGAAAACCCACAAAAAAGGTACATTCTTTGCAACCATAAAATATGGTATATGTCAATTGCTTCAAACAGTCCTAAACAATTGAAAGGCATATACAATTAAGTTGCAGGCAGCATAAATGCAAATGTTACATAATTTCCCCAAGGCTAGGACCCAGTTTATGGACTGAAGCCGAATAGCAATGCATCAGTTGCCAGAAAGGCCATTGATAACATCTTCTGTCTTTGGTGACTGTTCAAGAATCAAAGATAATCTGGAAAGTAGTCATCCTGATCATGTGCTGTAGAATTAGCACACTTTGTTAACTGTGTTCCTCTGACATTCAAAAGACACAACAAAACAAGTAATGGCCCAGTCTAGTGACCATGCAGAGGTGGGTCCTGTAGATAATAAAATGCTCTCTCTATTTGCAGGAGTAAGGCCTGGTTGGTGGGTGGAGGGGGGAGGACGTGTGGCCAGGGAGTACAGTTCTCAGTGGCTATCTACTCATGGCAGGAGTCAATGTGAGGGTTGATCCAGTAGGTCTTTCTCAGGGTTCATTAGTGCCAACCCAGGGATTCTACTGTCTATTAATGCATCCTCCATGTCAGTACTTCAGACGGCAGTAAGAGTATTTCTGATGCGTTTCCCCCCTTCCCTCCATCTACTTCCCTGTTTCAGTCTCAATAGAAACGTTTGCGTCGAGTGTCATTCCAGTAACTGTAGATCGACAGACCAACCACAATAAGCAGAAAACAGCCCAACATGGAGAAGAGGATGGTAAAGAAGATAGCAATACTACTCCATCCCTCTTCATGTTCACCCACTGACAGAGAGAGAGAGAGAGAAAGACAGAAAGTTAGTTAGTTTGCATAGGAAACTGAATAATATTAGAAGCCACAAGCTTAGACTAGACTAGACAGAATGGCCTAAAAGGGCAGCAGCCCCTCTAGTTTCTTTAGAGTGAGGCAGCTTGAGGCCAAATAGTTACTTAAGGACCCCTAGTAGAAATACATAATATCATACTACGTTGCATCTCGAAAGTATTCACAGGCCTTTACTTTGTCCACATTTTGTTATGTTACAGCCTAATTCCAAAATGGATTAAATTCATTTTCCCATCAAAATTCTACACACAATACCTAATAACAATACATAATTCCAAAGTGAAAAAAGTTTTGTTACTATTTTCAATAGATTGCATGAATGAAGAACAGAAATATAAACATGAACTTATGTATTCACATCCTCTGGCAGCAATTACAGCCTCAAGTCTTTTTGAGAATGATTCTACAAGCTTGGCACACCTATTTTTGGGCAGTTTCTCCCATTCATCTTTGCAGGACCTCTCAAGCTTCATCAGGTTGGATGGGGTGTATCGGTGCACAGCCATTTTCAGATCTCCCCTGAGATGTTCAATAGGTTGGCTAGTGGCTGGGCCACTCAAGGACATTCACATAGTTGTCCTGAAGTCACTCCTTTGTTGTCTTGTCTGTGTGCTTAGGGTCGATGTCCTGTTGGAAGATAAACCTTTGCCCCAGTTTGAGGTCTATATCGCTCTGGAGCAGGTTTCCATCAAAGATGTCTTTTTACATTGCTGCATTCATCTTTCCCTTGATCCTGACTAGTCTCCCAGTTCCTGCTGTTGAAAAACGTCCTCACAGCACGATGCTGCCAACACCATGCTTCATTGAAGAGATAGTATTGGCCAGGTGATGAGCGTGGCCTGGTTTCTTCCAAACATGATGCTTGTCATTCAGGCCAAAGAGTTCAATCTTTCATCAGACCAGAGAATTTTGTTTCTCATGTTCTGAAAGTCCTTCAGGTGCCTTTTGGCAAACTCCAGACAGGCTGTCATGTGCCTTTTGCTGAGGAGTGGCTTCCGTCTGGCCACTCTACCATACAGGCTTGGTGGAGTGCTGCAGAGATTGTTGTCCTTCTGGAAGGTTCTCCTCTCTTCACAGAGCAATTCTGGATAGTGACCATCAGGTTCTTGGTCACCTCCCTGACTAAGGCCCTTCTTCCGTATCGCTCAGTTTGGCCAGGCGGTCAACTATATGAACAGTCCTGGTGGTTCCAAACATCTTCCAATGTACTCAATGGGACTTTCCATACTGCAGAAAATGTGTTCTTTGATACTGCAGATCTGTTCCTTGATACAATCCAGTCTCTGAGGTGTACAGACAATTCCTTGGACTTCATGGCTTGGTTTGTGCTCTGACATGCACTGCCAACTGTGGGACCTTATATAGACAGATGTGTGTCTTTCCAAATCATTTTCAATCAATTGAATTTACCAATGGTTGACTCCAATCAAGTTGTAGAAACATCTCCAGGATGTTCAGTTGAAACAGGATGAACCTGAACAACATTTTGAGTGTCATGGCAAAGGCTGTGAATTCTTATGTACATGAGATTTTTTATTTTTATATAAACATTTTCACATTATCATTATGGGGTATGAGGATTTTTTTTTTTTAATCAATTTTGGAATACGGCTGTAACATACCTGTCACGTCCTGGCTGGGGGCCCCTGGCCATCTTTTGTGTCTCGGGCTCACAGCCAGGACGTGCCGTGTAGAGGTGCCTCTAGGCACTTCTATGCTGCTGTTCAGGGCTCCCCAATCAGAGATAGCTGTTATCAGTTGTGGAGCCTACTTAAGGGTAATGTTTGTCCACACCCGGTGTGGTTTATTGTTTGGCTATGCCTCAGTTCACGGTCGCTATCACGTTTTGTTTGTTTTCTAGTTTTACTGTGAATACGCTACGTGTTCTTTAAGTAAGTTTGTTCACAGTTTGTTTTATGCTTAGTTATGCGTTTTGCTGCTAGTTGTCAGCCTCTTTGTTTTGTCGTGTACAGTATGTGTTTGTTTAGCTTTTTGTCCGAATAAATTCACAGTTCGACACAATGTACGTGTTTGGTTACAACCTGCACTACGGCCGTGACAATCCCAGAATGTGAAAAAAAGTGAAGCGCTGTGAATCATTTCTGGATGCATTGTATTTGTATTTGTGTTCAAGCTTTTCATCAGTAATGAATGATGAATATAAGAAAGCCATTAATGTTTGCGTTATGTTCTCCTTTTGATGAGTGGGAGGTTGTGAGCCTTACTCCTTAGTAGGTCCATGTTATCCACACTGGGTATTGTGATCTCCTCTCCCTCCTCATTTTCCTCGGCCTCACTGCGTAACACTGTCAGCTGGTACAATTTCAGGGAGATCACATCATGGTTGTCTGTGAGAAACAGAAAGGAGTTTATTATTCAAAGCACACTGCAGGGAAAACGCACATTCAGTGGAACCTCCCTTTCAACTCATTGATTTTGTTCTGGCAGCATAGTCACTATGACTGCTTAAAATTAAATGCTATGGATAATAATCTGCAATGGCGGTATCTGACTGGAAATTAGACCAATCAATAAAACAGCAACTATGCAATAAAGTAAAAGATTGTTAATAGGAAGTAAAAAATGTCCATGATCATTCAATTTCACGAACGCTAAAGAAAGTGGAGGAATGTACCTGAGAGATCTCCAGTGATGGCCGAGGCTCCGAAGTAGTAGCCTTGGGGCAGCCTCACACCCGGTGTGTCCAAGCAGTCTCTCCATTCATGCTGACCATCAATGTCCATCATGATCTAGTAGAGATGAGAGACAGGGGTATGGTAACAAGTATTAGCTATCAACAATGGTACAACAAAAGCCACCCTTGTTACCCCAATCATTATCTGAGAGATGTTTTCTTGGGGGCACAGTGCTTGCAAAACAGAACTCCAGAACGAATATAAATATCTTGTCATATATACGCGACCTAACTGGTCCCACTTGAGTCCTGTCCTGCACTAAATACTGTGGACGTTACTAAATGCTGCTGCGCGTTGAACGTAGAATAATGCAGCTTTTGTCTGGGACATTCTTACCTTGACTGACAAGGTTACAGATTCTACCAACAGGGTACAATCTATTAATCATTTCTGGAAGAGGCCTGTGGGCTCCTTTTTTAAATGGCCTACTCATTTAAATGCTACACGGAGCAGGCCATTGTGGACAAGGTACTGATATTCCAGCCCTTCGGGTAATGCCTAAACAGGTTCATGCTGTCAAGAGCAGTTTCTGTGCTCATACTTGGGAGCCTGGGCTGCATGGAAATGATGACTGTATATGGTCTTCAGATTCCAGGCCTACACAAGTGAAACGACTAGAGAGGAACTCCTCAGTGTTTGTTGCTATTGGCAGCTTGCTGTGTTTGAAATCGGAATATTTTTCTATGCTTTTAAGTCATGAAGTATTTAATGACCATTGCAATGTTTGGATCCCACTTTAATGTACAATTGATTAGGGAACACAATCAAAGCGCGCGCGCACGCGCGCGTGTGTGTGTGTGTAGGCTCGTACCGTAAGCCTTCGGCGGACGTATCTGATGAAGAGAAAGGTGTCATGTTTGAGGTTGCGCACCATAGCACTGCAGCCACCCAGTTCAGTGGGACGGCCGTCGCGTTCATGGTCGTAACCAACGCTCCCGTTCCCCACCATGGCCAACACATAAGGGAAGATCCTCTGGTACAAGGTGTGAAATAACAAAGGACGGAGACATTGGACATGGTGAGAAAAGTCAAATAGAACGCATCAATGGGCAAAACAACGCATGTAGAATGACACTACGGGGGAGTTATCATTTGAACATACTATTGTCTTTCAAGGGAGCAAAGTCAGAGAGGGGCCAGCAAAATCCCTCGGGCATGCGAACTCAAACGTCACGTTTTTCAAGGACTATTTGGTCTTCGGTAACTCTCTCTCAAAATTTCAATTGGCTGTCACTCATTCACATTAAGATTCATTCTACTCAGGCTGCAATCAGATGTTATGGGGAAGTAAACAACAACATTAGACGATAAACCGGGGCTGATGTGAGTGGCTAGTGTACCTGTGTGCGTGTGGTGTATCTTGTCTTCTGCGCCTTGCTCCATAGGAATGCACAAAACAGCAGATTGAGAAAGCATCAAACAATTGTACATTTGTAAAAAATAAACCCATCTACCCTATCCATCTATGAATGACTAAGTTCACATGTAAAGCAAATCCCCTGTTTTCTTACCAGACAAAACAGGAATACAATGGCCAATCCATAAAAAACAGCCAACCTTAATCCATGTGATTTGACTGTTAGATATTATACATTTCTGTTTGATAAAAAAGTATGTATTAATATGTCACAGATGGAATTTAAATATGTCACAGATTGACCTTAAAATATGTGACAGTAAATGAACCACTGATAACGAAATGCAATAACAGCTTTACATTGATGGTAAAAACCTGGGACTTTTTCAGGGTTAAGTAGGGTAGAATTTTGCTAGAAGACAAGACATTTTGGCACTTGGGGTAATGTATTTAACATAGTCAAAATATTAAACTGAACTTTAAAATATGATGCATAAAATCCCTCTATTTGTAATATAAAAAGCTTTTAATACTGGTGCACAATGTCAACTTATCATATCAGAAGGATGCAAACTGGACTGATTCTGAAGAACAAGACAAATTAACAATGGCAAAATAAGCACTTAAAGGGGAGTATTTTACCTTGGGGGAACCTTAGGTGGTTCATATAATGTTTGAGAGATTTCAAGTTCAGTGAGATTAGTTAAATATTTGTTCAGACTGCACGAATAGGATTTGCACGCTGAACAACACCCCTTAGTACTTCAGAATGTGTACTGAAAGAGAAGCGAGATCTGCAAAATGACGGTAGTCTTGTTCGTCCTCGTTTGACTGAGCCATTGAAAGTCTTTTGGCAATGTTCCTATCAGCAGACATCTTGATATATGTAATCACATTTGAACCACACGTTTCAATAGGACCAAGACAGGAAAAAAATACATCAATTCTATTGATTTTGGGAGTTAACTTCCTGCTTCTTTGAGCTACTATCAGCCTTTAAACAGCTTAATGCAGTTACATTGCCTTCTTCGGACTACAGAATATTTAGTAGATCAAACATGAATTTAGTTGTCAATATCAAACTGTCAATGGAAGAAGTTATTTCTACTGCTGAAATGTCAATGTGTGTTGTTAACGTTTGTTGGCATGGTATAAGCTGGATGAATGTTTCCATAATATCCCAGACAAGGTTGTGTTCCCCTTTGAGATATGTTCTAGCTACATCAAGGGTGCTTTCCACCAGGGTAGTAATTACTACAGCCAGGCACAGGACACCACATGGGGATGATCAACATTAAATACTAAGAAGTGTTTTAAAAAGTTCGTATTTTTGTCACCTAATATTGTATTTTTGAATCATCATTTTGCTACAGAGGTGGCATCTATGTTTGCAAGGAATGCTGGAACTTTGCAAGAGCGTTAATAGTTCTGGATTCTACCACTAGATTGTATTTAGTTGATGTATTTTCATGACACAAATCATTGCTAACATTAGCAATGAATCCATTAAGTAGGTGAGCTGTGGTAAAACACTGCATTTACATAAAACCAGTCCTGTCTCATAATGTAAACATACTGCAGCTACTCCATGCCCCTACAGAAACATAAAAGATACAAGCACATACCTCAAGTTGTTTTTCCTCATTGGGGTATGTGTCCACAAACACACCCAGCCCAGTAAAAAGGTCCTGGTTTCCAAACACAGGGCCTACATAATGACAGAAATACAGAAACACCTGCATACGTTTGCACTGCATTGTACACTATGACATTTGTGTTGAAATACATTCCAGGGACAATACCTTTTTGCATGCGCTCCTTGGTGTACCATATAGCCAGTCCGTCCCCATTCAGATTCTTCTTCCCTCGGCCATGGACCTTAAAGTGCACTTGTAACTCCCAGTCCTTTAGATGACAAGGCTGAGCACAGACATATACATACACGCATTATCTTTTAGATGAAGAATGCAACAGTGTAATATGCACAAAACCAGTAAAAGTGATGTAGACATAATTGCTTCGTCATTTTTTAAATAGCAATTCTCTACGTTCTCTATGTTCTCTCCTCTGTGACTTGGGAACCGACAAGTGATCAATCAAACCCATAAGTGATCAAACAACTGAGGAGATGACAATCATGACATTTAGTCCCTTCACTGGCCCCTTCCAACAAGCCGGCATGGATGCAACCTTCATCAGCAAACATCTATTCCATACAGCGCCACGTTACCTTTAAGTTTTGAAGGTGTATTACTGATTGTAATTCGTAGTTGCAATAATCTTGTGAACAGTTTTACGGTACACACAGGCACCTTTTCACTGTTACGGATTGTAATGTTCTGCATTCACTTGTATAGACATTAGCTAAAATGTGTCTTAATGCTTATATACACCTCTACCAACCCAATATGAGCCGTCAAATGTAATGTGATATCATACCTGTGATATACAGTCTCTTATAAACTGGTTGCTTTGAGTCCTAATGGATGACTGCATTAGGTGATTTGTCATTGTGAAAACAGCTCACCCACTTGGGCCTTATTGCTTACATACAATGACTCACTGTTACATATGCATTACAAGTAATAGTGTAAACATTATGAAAAAAGATACAGCTCTTGACAAATTAAGAGACCACTGAATCTGTTTCTTTCTTTTCCAAATAAGTTGAAAAGGAACGTTTTCAAGGGTTCAATTTGCAGGGAGCTATTAAATTAACCATTCTGTTCCTCACTCAAAATGCTTTTTAATATTTTGCATAATATATATTTTTTCCTAGAGCTGTATATCCACAGTAAAGAATTATGTGACATGAAGTTATATTCAAATGCCGATTGGTCAACTGTATTTCTTCACATATTTTGTTATTTCACATGTTTATGTTTATTGACACACAGATACCTAAACGGCATTCCATACAATACTGCTCTCTACCGGGTAAATCGTGATTTAAAAAAACTATAGGTATGTTCCAGAGAGTGAAAAAGCTACCAGAGACTGTTGAATAACTTGATAATACAATTGTATTTGGTGCACGTTTTCTCTAAATTATCTTCGAACTTCTACAAAAGTTAAAATTCGTTGTACGGGTGAGTGAAACAGCTCTGACAATTTGATTGAGAAAACCTCATAAAGAGTGCAATGTTTGTGCTGGTTTGTACTCACAATGCGACTCCACACTGCCCCCTGCTTGCTCTGCATGTCCGATGTAAGCCGAACATGCTCTGTGGTTACCATGGAATCGCCCATCAATTCCCAATGGGATGAGCTGGAGGAACCCACACCTTAGCAAACATGCACACACCCGCAGACAGAAGATATGAAGCATAAAGAATAGTAAGAGGTTAAGTAGCAGTTGGCATGTAAAAAACATAGATTGTTGTTACATGGACTTTCTTTTATTTACTTAAGATTAGTATTAATACAGTGAATATTTTTTTTACAGAGCACTTGAGACTCCTGATGGAGTGTAAGAAAATACAAATCTTACGAAGATTTATACATTATGTATAAGATTTGGTCAGTATAAAAGTGTACAAATTTATAGAGCTATTGTCGGTATTTTGCTTTACTATAATAAACGAGGATGCTGATATAGCTAGTCGATCGATAGATACCTTGATAGGGCTTTGACAATGAAAGCTCCCTTTTCAGAAACTCCTCCATTTCATGATGGCCATCCTCAGCAATAGATAGACCGGTTGCAATAAGAAACACGAACGTCGAAAACGTTTTCAGAGCCATTGAATGACGAGGAAAAACGCAAGAAAGAATATTCAATATTTGCGAGTTCTTGTTTGAAGCGGCGGCCATCATAGTTTGTGAATCTTCTCATTCAGCCCACCCTTTGCAGGCTCTTCTGAACCGAAACAGCAGGTTTTTGGATATAGTCGATTCTTATAGTTCTTTTAAACTTGATTTTGATTATTGGAAGAATATGGGAACTGTGCACATGCGATTTGTCTATCCTGGATTCTTCGGGCGTCCTAGTTTTGCGCATGCGTCAGATGTCATACATATCTCAACAGAGCAGCTGTCCAAAGCGGGGACTAGTTGTTTTGATCATGCAGGCAAGCCTGCTGTAACAAATCCTGACAACCATTCTTTTTTGTTTTATTTTGGTTATGGTGTCCAATTTTAACTAGCATATATAACAAAGACAAAATGGCACATCTCAATTCGGTGATAGGCCAATGCAAGGTACATCAGCAATTGATGTTACTATCCAAAAAACAGATTTAGGTTTGAACTGTTATTTAAATTGTGATTTAGATATTTTCATGCAAATCTATTATTAGGGAAGGCTACATCATCACGCACGACACTGTCTAGTGTTTATTGTGTACTGACTTGTGTCATTACTGACATCTGTGAGAACATCTTTTAAATCACGCTGAAATTAGAGTTAGGATTTGAACTAAGCTGCATGGGACTATGAATACATCCTGACTGGTGGTGTTGGTGTAACTGTGTGGGTAATTGTTTGGATGAACAAGGTTGGAACTCCCCAGCAAATCTGAACATACTTGTATTTATGGACCAATTTTCTTACCGGTTATATTGCTCCACCTCCACTAAAGCCCATAACATGTTAAATAACAATTATCAGCAAAAAAAAACAAATGTCAAAGCAAAAAACATTAAGCTGGGAAAATGTATTGTGGTAAATGACATAAACATTTTATTTGTACATGCTGACCTTTTCTTAGATCTTTTCAGAAGAGGAAAGGACAGCTTGTGGGCTTCCAATAGTCTTGTTTATGACGATCTACTGTGAGAACTCCTTGTATAACAATTAAATACAGAAGCGGAAACGTTTTAAACAGCATTACCAGGGTGAAAACTTTGTAGTTAACAAGCTAAATTTGTCAATGATATTGATTAAAAAGTGTTTTGTAAAAATTATAAACTTTTACTACTTTCTTTTATGATTGTATTTATACTAAGTTGTTCAGGACTGATTTATAATATTTTTTTTTTTATTTATGCTTTTTTATTACTGGTACGGTCGAACTTCATAGTAAAGATTTTTATTTGATGATTATGATTCAGAACAAAATGTATATCGTCAATCTTTTTATATTTATGGAAAATACCGAATTCATAAATGTAAGTGGGCTTGATTGTTCCTTTCTGTTTTGTTCGTCTGATATTTGTTATTGCAGGAACCTTTACAAATATCCGCAACTTCCGGTGTTATTATGTAAATTATCATCAGAACGAGACTATATCAAGTGTCTGTATGTATCTCTGAAAGATTCTGTGAGCTTTCAAAGGTTGGTTCTCAGTATAATAACAGGCCTAATCATTCACAAACGGCAGATTTATTGGCAACACATACAGAACACTATCATTGTCTACATTTTTTGTCTATTTTTTTAATACTTCCTCGGTGTGGTGACGCATTGCAAGACGATTGGCAGTCGTATAGCTGCGCGAAAGACCATTGCTCTACTACATACACAACGCAAAACAATCTGTACATGGGGAAGAGGAAGCATGGATCCGATTCAAGAAAAACAGACCAAAGAGGTCGACATTTATCGTGACACGTGGATCCGGTTCTTAGGTATGCGATAACATTGTATTGTTGTTTTGGATATCCTGAACTAGGAATCGTTCTTTCTGTCAGTACAAGTACTGGACTACTCGAACACAATGTACAATGAATACTACTGGCTGGGTTAGAAGTCAAGCTAGCCGTTTGACTTTGCCTATCTGTGCGTTGAATATCTCAAATAAATATAAAGAAGATATATAGTTATGGTTCGTTAGACTTTTGTCATTGCATAACTTAGCAACCTCTTCAAATATATACCATGTCAAATTACTAGTGATTTTATGTACAGCTACATGGGGTATATGTCAAATTAGGGGATTGCTAGTTTCGACTGTCGTAAATGTTCTCCTTCAAAACCCATTAGAGGAGAGTGCCATACTGGTTAATCTGAACCTCTCCAACGGATTATAAAAAACAAGGCGAGCGAATAGGAGGTGTATGACTGAGAATATTTATTTGGTTGTACATTTGTAGTTAGATCATTTTTAGAAGTACACTTTGGGCTTCACAAATACCTGAACAGTAGATGGCAGTATTATCACTTTCTTGAACATTGAGAACTACGCATCAAATCAACTTTCCTTGAGAACTTACCCATCAAATCTACTTTTAAAAAGTATAAATATTTTTTTAAATCGCTGTGTTCCTGGCTGATTTACTACTTTAGCCTCATTGTTTTTGAGGACGGAGAAATACGGAGAAATAATTTATTGGTAGATTGTAAATGTTTCTTTTGATATTTTTAAATAATTCTTTAAAAATATATTTGGTTATAAATCAAGTACCGTAAGGAAAGTCCAGTAAGCACAAAACTTGACATGCTGCTCATGGAAAGAAATGCTGCTCAGAAAAAACAGCATTATCACGTTGGTGCACCTTGTGCTGGTGTTAGCGTTTCCCACCATAAGCCGCCTCTACCTGCAGAACAGGTGTAACCATAGCTGCCGGAAGTAGGGGTGCTGCAGTAACCTCAACACCCTGTGGCCGTTTGTAGGTCGGCGAGACAGGCGTGTTGAACGACATGCAGTATACATGCTAAGATCACCTTATGCTTGTAAATAATAGGCAGATTCCTTCCAACAACATAGCATGCTACGCTACGGTCAACAGGGGCAGTGGTAGCCTGTATAGCTTTAAATGAAGTCAAGTTTTGCTAAGGAGCCGTGGCTCCAACCGTAAACACCACTGACCCAGATCACAATGTGATGGGAAATGTCATCTTAACTTCTCTTCCACATTAACTGGATTGGTTGAACTGCATAAAGGAACTGTTTAGTACAGAACCTCCCAGACAGCTTTTACGTTTCTCGTCAACACAAAAGATTTACTTGCTGTACTGCTTCTGTAGGTTGATATGCTTACCATTTTAATGACAAAAGTGAGGACAGGAGTTGTATGTCAGACCATAAACAGGCTTAGTGGTCAGCTGTCATGACTCGTCTTTCGTTCCGAAACCTTTGTGGAACAGCTGTGACTTTTCCCCTTTTCCTATTGGGATCTGGTTTGTTTCAGAATTCTGAGTGATGAATAACCCTACCACTGATATTGGCGGACAGTGCATTTATCTGGCGTCTGCATGATTTGACAATTTCTGCCGGGTTCTTATTGGCCTTGGGTGACATTAAAATGAGTTGTGTTACTAAAATTAACCCCATGGCCAGCTGCTTATGGGAGACTGTTGACTCCACCGCTCTATATTTCTCTACCTCTGCTATCCAGACTCCCACTGTCTCTCCTCGTCTCCACCTGTCTGCTCTTTACTGGTGTTGTGTCATTCATTCAACAGAAGTGCATTAATTTCTGACAGAACCCTGTGCTTGGATTGCTAAGACAGTGAGTTGAGTGGGGTTCATGCGTGTGCTTCTTCCTTTGTGTCACACTGTGTGCGTAGATGACCTGTGGGGACTTGTAGCAAAGGATGAATGTACATACTTTCTTGTGGGTAGTTTAGAGACCTATTATCTGTGGGCACGTTAAAACATCTTTGCTGTTTCGTCAGAATGACATTGTCCCTTTGGCCACCGGGTGGCAGCACCGTGTCAGAAGGAGCTGTGTAAGCGTTCTAATGACAGGCGAAGGGCATTATTAGTCATTCCGACCCTGTTGCAGCAGACTGCATATTGCTTCAAAGGTCACCGCCCATTCTAGCAATGTGTCAGAGGGGTTATTGCTGCTAACCAGTGCCCTGAACAAAATACAATATTACTGTGCCCCCCCCCCCCCCCCTTGGCATGGTGTGGGCCAAGAGGAGCATGTGAATTATTATTCTAATACATTTATGTTTTACCTCAGGCCACCGGATCCGCTCCAGTGGGGGTTGGCTATGATTTGTTTAGAGGCTGTCACAACTGTGAGGCAGTTAAAGCCTTAATTGCGCTCATATCTTAACCTGACATGTTGCCTTGTGTCCACAGGCTATGCCAATGAGGTGGGGGAGGCCTTCCGTGCCCTGGTGCCTGTCAGTGCCGTCTGGGCCACGTATGCGGTGGCCACGGTGTATGTTTCTGCTGATGCTGTCGACAAAGGGAAGAAGGCTGCACTGGTGAGGAGGAAGAACATGTTGTAAAGGAGATCGTTTTTTTCCTTAATGTGTTTTCTACTGACCTTACCTATCATCCTCTCAAGGTGTTCGCGTTCTCGTTTGCCCTGTGAAGCGTTTCACAGGAGTGCCGCGCTCGATGTGAGATCGTGCTATTCAACATGTCAAAGGGACATGTAGCAAAGCACGGAAATCCACAGACGTTTGAAACATTAAGTATCCTAAAGCTCACGGTGCCTGTTTTAGTTTCCATTTTTGCGTGTTTGTTTTGGTCCGTCCCCGTAGATCCACGGCGACAAACCCGGCAGGACGACCAAAGTGGCTGTAGCGGTGGTGGACACGTTCGTGTGGCAGGCCCTGGCCTCCGTGGCCATCCCAGGCTTCACCATCAACCGTGTGTGTGCAGCCTCCCTCTACCTCCTGGGCAGAACCACCCGCCTGCCCCTGTCCGTACGCAAGTGGACCACCACGGCCATCGGCCTCTCCACCATCCCTTTCATCATCCACCCCATCGACAGGTGTGTCTGGCTGGGTCACTCTGTGTGGTGGGGGGGCTCCTTTATCTAGTTATCTGTGACTGTTTGTTTGTGTGTGTGTGTGTGTGTGTGTGTGAGAGAGGGAGAGAGGGGGAGAGAAAGGAAGACATGGGAGTACAGTGTTTATTTTGGCAGGTTTGCACATCGATGTAAACCCAAGTGTGCCAAGGTATTAGCCTGCAGTTAAACGGTTCCGCTTGCCTGTGTTAGTGTTTGCTAGTCATTGAGAGTGGAAATCCACACATTACCTTTGCGAAGAAGATTACATAATTTGAAGTGCTGTATTAGGAGTCACGCTAATACGTTTTGAAGAGAGCTCTTTATGGACATGCAGTACTTTGCTTTTTTCCCCCTCAATGCTTTATTAATTGGTTTTAGCGGTCATTGTTATATTGAAATCTTAAAACGTCTACTCCCCCGGAACCAACAGTCCGATACCAATAAAGTGTTGTATGTAGCATCCATGTGCTGCTAGATTTTCCTGATAAAACTATATGGCCGCTAGGAACCCATAAACTTGCGATAATGTTTTACCTGGACAATAGCGCAAGCTCTTGAACAAACTAAATCCCACAATAGAGTTCAGCTGGATTTCCGCTCTGTAGGTCTAAAGATTTAGGAGATATAAAAACCTGTCTTTTATAGTACCACTGTGTGGTTAATCTGAGCCTGCTTACACACATTACCGTTGTGGTGAACAAGTGCAATTAGAATTGTAAATAGTACAGAGACAACATCAAATGTTGATAATGAGAAATTATATTGTTTTGGGAAAAATACATGGCCATTCGATGCAAGTAACACGCTTTATAGTTGGGACCGGGGTATGTTTACCACTGTGTTGCATCACCTCCTCGTTTAACAGTGCTCTGTGTCTGGGAACTGAGGAGACCAATTTCTGTAGTTTGAAAGTGAAATGTTTTCTCATTCATAGGATTTCAGCTGCTGAACTGCTCTCTTTTGTTGTATTTTTTTGGTTTTACAATGTGCCAAATGTTTTCAATGGGTGACCTGTCTGGTCCGCAGACAAGTCGATGTGGCACCCGAACTCTACCCCGGAGGACGTCTGTGATTCCAAAAACAATTTCATATTTTGATTTGAAAATAAGGACAATTTCCAGCTTGCCGCAGTCCATCTTAAATGAGCTCGGGCCCAGAGGAGGCGGCAGCAGTTCTGGATCTTGTTCTTGTATGGTTTCTTCTTTGCCTGGTAGTTTTAACTTGCATCTGTGGATGCAACGACATACTGTGTTTACAGACAGTGGTTTTTAGATGCAGTGAAGTCCACCACAGAATCAGGTCTGTTTTTAATATACTGCCATATGAGGACTCAAAGATCACTGTCATCCAATATTGTTTTTCGGCCGTGTCCATTGTGTACAGGGATTTTTCCTGATTCTCCATCTTTTAATGGTTCTATGTGCCGTAGATGGGGAGATCCCCAAACTCTTGGCAATTTTATGTTGAGAAATGTTATTCGAAAATTATTTGCAGGTGCAGTTTTTCAAAACGTGGTGAACGAACCCCTCTCCGTCTTTACGACTACCCAATTATGTTACGAACCTTTGCCAATTCATCTAATTAGTTGTGTCATGTTCCACAAGGATTTTCTTTAGATTTTCTTTTTTTGAAATTTTCTTTTTTATGAAAAAAAATCGTATTTGTTAAGAAACCATAACATTTCTCAATTTCAACATTTGATATGTTGTCTTTCTATAATTTTCTATCGAATATAGGGTTTAAATTATTTGCCCATCATTGTGTTCAGTTTTTGTTACATTTTACACGGCGTCCCAACGCTTTGGGAAACAGGGCTGTAATAGTGGCCTGGTTTTTAGTAACTCGTCCATAAATGCAACATGGCCAATTACATGCTGATGTCCAGACGAGTTGGGATTTAGAAAATGCAACATGGCTGAAAATCTATCAGGACCGACATTGATTGCTTAGAGGCAAATTAGTTCCTTGTCGGGAGACAGACCGCGTACTAAGTCTTACAACTTTACATCACACAGGGTTTAGGCCATGAGGTTTTGAAAAGGTCACATCCCATGTTATAGTGCCACCATGTGGACAAATTGGCAAAGCATTGCTTTCAATCCACCTACTTTAACAGGCCTGACCCAACACGCTAAGAGAGCGCTCCTTTGGGTATTGCCAAATGGAACTCCAGGTTTATGGGTCTGTAAATTGTAATGCCCCTCCTAGAGGTTGAGGTCCTTGCTATAGTTCAACCCTGAATGCCTTGTCCTTCTCTGTGCTCCACAGGGGAGTTGACTTTCTACTGGACTCCAGCCTGCGTAAGGTTTACGGTCACTCTGCAAAAGAGGGTCTTGACAAATAAAGACCCCAAGCATCTGCAGCCTGTCCCCGTCCCTGTCCCCGTCCCGTCCCTGTCCCCGTCCCTGTCCCCGTCCCTGTCCCTGGCCCGTCCCTGTCCCAGTCCCGTCCCTGTCCCCGTCCCTGTCCCCGGCCCGTCCCTGGCGTGTCCCCGTCCCGTCCCTGTCCCTGGCCCGTCCCTGTCCTGTCCCGTCCCTGGCCCGTCCCCGTCCCGTCCTTGTCCCTGGCCCGTCCCTGGCCTGTCCCTGTCCCGTCCCTGGCTTCATCAGGAAATCCACCCTCTGACACAGGACCTCCACGGCCACCTGTGATGAATACTGTAAAACATTATGAGCCAGTGCCGAAAGGATACTCAGCTGCTGTCCTACAGGGCCATTGTACTGTTTCTGCAGTTGTATTTGTCCGGTGTTCATTCAGTTGTTTTTAAACTTCAAGGTTAAGGGACATGGCACTGAGACTGCTTTTCTTTACATGTAAACATCTTTCTTTTTCCCTGTTTATTTCTGCAGCCCAAATAATGTCTATCATGTCTATGTATGTTTGTCTTTCACCTTTAACAGACCTCTACAGAGTCTGGTGAATGTTGTGCACTTATCAGTGTTTTTTCTGAGATGACTCACAGTGCTTTATTTTCCTGTTGCATTGCACTCATTGAATGTCATGGTGGACAAAATAGGGGTTACAGTTTTTGCAGTATTCGTTTTACTTGCATTGGTAACTTTTAAAGTATATGAAGCTTTGTAATAGTAATGTAACAGACTAACCAGAAATCTTATTTTGAACATATACACTGACTATGTTCATAATAAGATAAAGATATTATGTTTCCCAAACTGTGGGTCCGGGTCCCGGATCCAGCTGGGTAGTAAGGATGACCTGTGCATTGCAAAAATATTGACTTAGAGATATACATTATTTTGGAATAAAAGCAGTTCTAGTATAAAAATCACTTCAATTCAATGGTAAGTATGTAGAAAATAAAATGGGCCTGGATCATATATATATATATATTTCTTTTTTCAGAAAAGCCTTTTATCTTTTTAAAATCTGAAGATGTTTCTCTCATCATAATAACAGCTGGTTGATTTGGTCTTTTTGTTTTTGAGTATGTTATTTCTGCTGCCAAAATGTTTCCTTTGGTCTGTGTACTTTGTTTTAAGTTTAAACTCTTATGCTGGGTTGCGGCACCAAAGACTCTTCAATTAGTTGTCTAGAAAATAAAAGGGTTTGGGGAACTACTCTGGGAGAGGAACCTACTAGTGTACTATGCAGTTCTGCAGTTTTCAAGGAAACCATCAGTATGAACATTTTGAATTGCTGTTGCAATATGTAAATTACAGTGACGTTAGAAGATGTTTTATAAATAGGGAAAGTATGCCAATAGTCAATCTGCTACAACTAAAATTAAGCAATAATTGTTTTGTAACTTCTCTTTTCTAAGCACATTTCTCTGTTTTTATATGATATTGTTTACGCTTCTGTTTCCCCCAAAACCCAACTTTTTGGCCGTTTGGTGAAAATGATTTGTGTCGATATTGTGTTTATTTCATTTTTCTTTTCATGCTGGAAATATAAAAGAATGTTTCCTCAAAGATGGGGTCATTTAGTAGACCAAGAGTTCATGTTGAAAACATTACCATACAAATCAGTTCAGAGCACAAACTCTGGCATCTTCCCACACCCACCTGACTGTCTGTGTTTTTGTCTGCCTGGTGATGCAGATGACTAGGACTCTGTTTAAAGACTGCTCACAGCCCACGTGCATTTCTCAATCTTCTTGTCTTCTGGCCATGCAAACACATTGATGTGGCCCCATAGGACATGTACTGTAATGGGCTTCACCCGGCACAACCAGTAGAAGACTGGCCACCCTTCAGAGTCTGGTTCCTCTCTAGGTTTCTTTGAACATTACTAGGCCCTTGTGCTCGGAAAATCTGGTTCTTTACTCTTTGGGTTTTCACGCTGGGTATCTGTAAAAGCACTTTGTGACAACTGCTGATGTTAAAAGGGCTATATAACATAAATATAATTGATTGAAAAAGAATCGTATTATGTCACTGCATGTGAAAGTTATAGTCTAACGAGCAGCTAATTAGCTATTCCTCAACCCTGAATCTTTTATAGGTGGACAAAATAACAGAAATGCCTAACAATATATTCTTATTAAGGACTTAAAGGAATTTGTATTTTCTATTAATTTGACACTTGTTTAAATACATGGGCAACAATTACCTGTGCATAAACTGCCTCATACAAACTGACCTAGATCTTAGTAAACTGTGTTAGGACAACAGTTACTGGCAACCCTTGCACAGTTCTGTCTCAGCAGAATTCTCTGAGAATTATGATTGACAAATCTCACCAAGAGATGTTGTTGACAGGTTGGACAAATTGCTGCATTGATTTTAAACAACATTTGGTGCTTGAAGACAAATATGTGCAGTCATCTCTCATTCCCTGCAGATGATGTACTGTACTGCGAAATCACAACTTGGGTTAACTAATGGAATGCGTACAATGCAACTGTCAAAGCCTATCAAATCAAGTCCTTAACCAGTCAATCTAGTGTCAGTAATTTATCCTGATTAAGTAAGCAATCCATGGCTAAAAGCAGTTATTGTCATTAACTAGTAAAGGCCATGTAAAGTGAGTGCTGTCATTCAAAATGATGTTTAAACAAAGCTAAATGTTTGAGGCTGTTGCAGTGGTCTGAACAGGTATTCCAACCACTGATATCTTGATTTTTATGTAAGGTCCTTGGATATCCTTTAAATTCTCCAAGTTTGTCTGATACCACTCTGTTCTGACACCACCCTGTTCTGATACCACTCTGTTCTGACACCACCCTGTTCTGACACCACCCTGTTCTGATACCACTCTGTTCTGACACCACCCTGTTCTGATACCACTCTGTTCTGACACCACCCTGTTCTGATACCAATCTGTTCCGACACCACCCTGTTCTGATACCACTCTGTTCCGACACCACCCTGTTCTGATACCACCCTGTTCCGACACCACCCTGTTCTGATACCACCCTGTTCTGATACCACTCTGTTCTTACACCACCCTGTTCTGATACCACTCTGTTCCGACACCACCCTGTTCTGATACCACTCTGTTCTGACACCACCCTGTTCTGATACAACTCTGTTCCGACACCACCCTGTTTTTACACCACCCTGTTCTGATACCACCCTGTTGAGCAGGATACTGGACCTTCTAACGGGTAGATCCTAGGTTGTGAGGATTGGTAACTACGTCACTAACTGTTGGTACCATGCAGAGATGTGTCTTCTGGGCTCTCATGGCCTTTGACATCCTCGACCCAACACTGGCATCGTGGTGCACAGACCTCCAACTCTCTGGCCACTGTGGGATCCGTATCTACAGGACTGCAGTAGTTAGCTGTTTCAACTTCTTCTGGGTTCCCATACATGTTTATATTTGAGTCATTTAGGAGAAGTGATTGGCTGTTCAATATCGCTGTCTAACACTCATGTGGAAATCAATTACGTGATACATCCACCAGAGGGCCTTGTGATGTATTCTGTACTCTGCTTTTAAGCTACTGCCATCCAAACGTTTTAGCATAAGATAAACTGAACATACTACCAGGGGTCATATTGACATGTCTTCTATACAAATCTATGCTAAGATATTGTTGGGTACAGCTTAAACAATGCCTGAACACATACAGCACCGTTGGCATTTAGAAGCATCAGCACACCAACCACTTTCCATTTGACTTTCCTTATAAACCGCCACAGTAGTCATCAGCCTCGTTTCCCGGCTCAGACGTTGCATAAATCAACCAATGCTTGCATGCCACATCACTGTCATTGACTGAGGGGTTCTTGTGGGTAGCTGATACTTTAAAAACCTCTCCAGGGATGGTAAGATCTGGAGGGTGACTGAGCAGAGGAACATGGCTACTGCTTTGGTACACATTTCTTAAATTATTTTGGCCCCAAAAGACAAATAATATATTCTTTGAATCATTCCCTCCCTTTGTGGTGGATGGAGTGTGTTCACAAGCGGACATTGGTCCGTATTTCGCCCCAATTGGCTATATCACTTTTTGATTTGTCTCTGACTAATGAAAGCCAAGTGGCAACGAGACCCCCAAATCATCCAGACACCAGTTAACCCACTTGTAACAATTCATGGCTGTAACATTGACAATGACAAGACGAAAAGACAAGCCAACTCACTGATATGTTACTCTGGCTATACTTTCGTATATTTCCTTAAAGACCCATTCCAGCTTTTGATTTTGGTCTAATTTATAAATGACCTCAGTTTTATTCGGTTGCCAAGGGAAATGTAGGTCCCCGTATTTGGAAATCAACTAGAATGTACACACTGCTGAAAGGTGGGCATTTTGTCTTTTGACAGAATGTTATAACATATATGAGTACACCAGCATGATGCCCCACTGGTTTATCCTTTTCTGTCCTAAAGGGAAGACACTTCAGGTAGTAGAAAACGTTCAATGTCCGAACCTACATTGACATGTAGACCAGTTCTATCACAATTAAATTCATTATTTTAATGACATATAAAGTGCTCTGTCATGTAAAATTAGCATGAGTCGACGGAAGAGATTATTTGAATACACTTAATCCAATACTTCAGCGAAGTTCAACAAGGTGGGATCGAATAAGGGATTATAAAAGCCTTACCAAAAGATTCATTGTTCTAAAACAAATGTCCTGATTGATATACATCATTTTTAAATTGGATTATTTATTATTATTACCACGGAAACTTGGAATCTATGACAATAAGGTATATTTTGACTAATTACTGTACATGAGATATAAGACTTGTCATTGATTTCTGCCTCAAATTATCATCACATCTTCACATTCAGTTGGAAAAAGCTAGCCGATTCTGTGTGTGCCAGTCCTTCTAAACCTGGAACAGCTTTGCTGAAATACATCAGAAATATTTGGATTAGAATTGCTGTTGTCCTTGAGAAAGAAAAAATGCTGATGCATTTCTTTGAATGAATCATCCTATTACAGTGCCAACAACACTATTTGATCTTATACCATCAAATTACAGTGGAACACATCGATACCACTGTCTAGTAGTTCAATTTCTGATGCAATATGTCGGCACAAGCCAAACACAGGGTGGGTATTAACTGAAACCCTAATACAAGGCAAAAAACACAAATTCCTATAAAGCGGAGAATAAGCATTTCTGCTCAATGTAATTCAATTATTTTTCTGTGCCCGGAGACAAAGCTTTTGAGCATTAGAGAGGCATGAGGAAAGCACATCGAGTAAGCGACATAAGCTGAACAATAATGTTTGTCCAGGATGCATTGTATTGGGCACTCTAGACTCATGCAGGAGGAGAGAAGACCTTGGCAAGGCCAATACATTATTTTTACAGACATGCATCACATAAATTAGTAGCAGTGTCACAAATGTAGTAAAAACAAACAGCCATTTTCTTGAAGATAATATTACACAAACCGACGGTTATGACAGGCTACAGAACAAACAGGCGACCTGTAGCCACTGCCGTGCTTTCAGGAATTGAAGTGGCTTTGGCCCTCTCTCTAGTTGGACTGCTATAATTTTCCTTGGTAGAATGATGGATGAGTTGGTGTCAGCCTGTGTTCATTATAATGCAGAGCATCTCGTTTTCTGTTAGATGCTCTGTGCTCCAGGAAATGCTAGAGGTATAGTCTTGGGGGCAAGAGAAACTCGCATCTGATATAGAGGAATCGGCTGGGGCTTTTGTTGATTTACCACCTAATGAAGATGGTCTTATTCTGTGTTCTTTTAAACCACTTACGTACATTCTCAGGGCTGGGACCACAGCATATTTCAGGGTTTGCTTTACACTCTCTGTCACCTGTCTCTTACGCAGACCTTACTGTTGTGTGTATCTGCAGGAAATATGTAGGTCATGCCTATAAAACTATTAAAACGATAAATGATTCAAGATGGTTTCTCCACCTAAAGCAAAGCTTGTCCATGACAGAATGTTTTCAACGAGTTAAGTACAACACAGTGCCATGTCTTTATTTGTAGATGCCGGTTGTTTCCTTGATAGGCTACATTTATCAAAACTCAACTTAAGTAATAGCAGTTCCTTTTCAATGATTAGAGTATTTCTTGAAAGCAGTTGTAGTCAAATGATTTATGTCCACACTGCCGGCATGTGTTTGTGTATGTGATGGACAGACATACAAACACACCCTAACAGGACTTGCTAGAGTCTAACAAGAGATTCTAGACACAGGCATTATACGTAGCTGTTACGGCAATGCATCTTTCCCTTCTAATCTAACTCAAGCCACAAGATATGCTGTGAGGAAGAATGTGTTGTATTGAAATAGATTGATCTAAGTGAATAGCACTTCACTGTATGAACCATCTTGCTTCCCACCACAAAGGTGTAATGCTACACAGGAGAGTGCTTTAGAGGCCTGGAGGAGGTATTGAACTAGAAAAAAAAGAAGGCTACAAATGAATTCTAGCTTGTTCCCTGAGCAGTGGGATCAATAACAGCAAGGAGGCTGAGCGCTCATACATCTGATTCATATCTTACTTTTTTCAGCTTTTCAGCTTGGCAAAGACAAGGCAACAAGCCAGAGCTGTGTATTGGCTGGACAGATGTAGCAGGTGTTTCCTCAGTACTTGCAGACATATATGCACCATGAAAACACAGCATGGGTGGGCTAATAAAACGTGATAGCTATTACCGTCTCACGATAGATGTTTTTATTAGGTTCCACGGGTTAGAGAGCAAGTTTGGTGGGGCCAGACAATTATTGTTCAAGCATAATTGCGTATAATAATGGCATAATTATTATAATAATTTAAGAATGAATAAATTACAAAGAAACATTTTCTACCCAAATAAATGCCTTTGTTTATAAGACATAAATATATTCAATACTTGTCACACCCACATCCTTTCAGTACTATTTATTTATTAGCAAGACATAAGTTATATACAGATGAAATACATGCTTTGTCCTGCTTCTATGTCTTGCTTCTATGGAAAGATTCATAGGAGAAAATAGCTCACTTCCTTGCAAATGTCCCATAACCAATCTCTCCCCTCCTGACCACAGTATATAACACATGATCATTTCAGGAGCGTGCTATACATTAAGTAACACATGATTGCGAATAGCCAGTCTTTTATTGATTTGGCTAAACCTTTGACTTGTATAAAATCTAAGGGGCAGCAATCTACACCAACGGCAGTACCTATGGGTGTTCCTCAAGGTTTGACTATTTGGCCAGGCCAAGTCTCAGTGTATATTATTGATGTAACATAAAATGCTCCAGATGAATTGATCTGAATCTTAGAATAACTCAACACTTACGTAAGTATGTCCATAGGTATGTCCATCCGTATTAAGTTAAATCCAGAATTGGTTTCTGGTTCAACAAGTTGAACTTTACCCACTAGGCAAAGTATACCCCTATAAAACGGACATCATGTCGATCCTTGCCTATGATAACATAAGCTATAGGCATGCCACTAAAAACCATGTCAATATATTCCATTTGTTTTTCCATTTAATCTGCTTCGTCACCAACATCCATCAGTTTGACCTTTACAGAAAATGTACTACACGATAATAATAAAAAAAGATCTTTAGCATGTAAATATAGGCTATATAATATTTGTAAGACAAACTCTTAGTTCACTGGCGTTTCACATCCTCTGCCTCCAGAACACAACACAGCTCTCCGACAACACAGCTCTCCGACAACATTGGTTGTTTTTTATTTAGTTCAGTTTGTTGCACCTTTTGTGAGGCAGGGTTGTGGATTTGTTGCAACATACTAAGCTGTTATATTGAGTGCTCTCTGATTATTTGTTTTTTCCTTCTGTACCATTCCAAGTCTTTCTGCTTGTTTATTCTCCACCCTGTGTTTGAGCCTGCCTGATTCTGTACCTTCGCTTTCCTGATCCTCTGTGTATTGACCGTTGCCTGTCGGACTTTTGTCTTTTGGATTCTGAATTAAACCTACACTCTGCATATAAAAAATGTCACCATGTTCAGCTTGGTCAAGACATTACGGTGCTTTCATCAGGTACCATGACAACACACAACTCATTTAAAAGCAGAGCAGGTATTGTCAGATTTAGCTGAAATATCCAGTTATATATGAATAAATAACTAGGTCTACATAAAATATTAGATCATTGTAAGCTTATGTTGACTACGGAGATCAGGATGTTTATCATCCATGCCATTTACTTGGAATAACTAATCTTGCCTTAATTAGCATCTGTCTGTCATCAGTCACATAAGTGTAGGCTGCGGAATTTCTTGCACTACATGTCAACAATGCGAGTCTAGATAGTTATAGACATGTCAACCGTTTACTTTGTAAAGTAAGTCGTCTTACTTATGTTCTATTGTCCTTCACATAGTATCGCTGCCTGCTGTTGATGAGGTTGTTTTAAAGTAAATACTGTTTCTTTAAAATGGGATATACAAATAACATATGCATTCATTGATTTTCACCTGTGGCCCGGAAGCCACATTTGTCAGAAGGTATCCTCCACTTCTGTTCTTTCCTACATTAGCATTTCAAAATGTTTTTGTATTTACTGCTATGTTAATTTTTTATGGTTAATTATCCTGGTAATTTCATTAAGAACACATTCTTATTTACAGCAACAACCTAAGGGTAAATTCTACTGAATGAAGAGGATCAATTATGGTTAAATACACTGCTCAAATAAATCAAGGGAGCACGTAACCATCACAGTGTAACACTGGTAAAATAAACTTCAGGAATATCAATCTGTCCAATTAGGAAGCATAAGCAATTGTGAATCAATGTCACCGGTTTTGGTGCAAATGAAAGTGACAACCGTTTCACTGGAGAGGCCGAAGCAAGACAACCCCCTAAACGGGAATGCTTCTGCAGGTGGTGCCACAGACTATTGCTCTCTTCTAATCGCTCCTGACTTATTCTTCTCTAGTTCTGTGTTTGCTAATGTCACTACTGGTAGCATGAGGCGGTACCTGCAGCCCATCCAGGTTGCACAGGCAGTCCAGCTCCACCAGGATGGCTCATCCATACGTGCCATCATAGAAAGGTTTGCAATTTCGCCCAGTACAGTCTCAAGAGCAATCTCAAGAGTTGTTCAGTCATCCATTCTGTGCCAAGTTTTATTTTTTTATGAAAAAAAAAAATGTAATTTCAAATTGCCTTAATTAACCACAGCACACCACCTCAGAAAGTGGAATTATGCTATTTGTTACACTGATTATTACATTTCACTAAATTATGTATTTCAAAGTTTAGTGTTGCATTGGGTAAAAAAGAAGAGTTGCAAAAATGACAAGTGGAGTGACTTATTTTGACTGTGATGTCATTAGTGTTGAATCCGATTTCCACACATTGATAATCACATAACCTGTACCCTATAAACATAAGTCTGTGGTAAAAATCCTTATTTGTGTTATGTAACGATTTATAATGCAACAGTCTATTACTATTTAACAAGGTAGGAACTGCGAGTACGATGTAGCAATAATACATGTTGGCCTGGTTATAATTATATTGATACGTTCACCGTCCGCAACAGGTACGTTGTTAGGCTTAACAATGTGACAATGCAACGGCCATGCATGCATGCGCTGTAAAAATAAGATAATTGTGATGCATCCGATAACTGGGTTAGATGACGACTGATTGTCAGTGTGTGAGCCACTGGCGCCTCTAGCGTCGCATCAAGGTCTGTATCAAAGATTCTAAACAGTGCTGTAATCCTTTGCTTTGATCACGTGAGGACTCTACTTGGCCAAATGGGAAAGCGAGTCTCTCTCGAAGCCTGCCGGCCGCCATTACATTGCTATGCGTGGTGGGCTGGCAAATAGTGTTCGAGGCTGCTAGCGGCTGTTCGCGTAACACACTCAAACACACGCACACACACATACACACACAAAGACACAGTGAGGTCCAGACATATTCATACGTACATACGCTCACTTACGAATGTTACAGTAAAGACACTGACTGAGACATAAACAATGCCTGGAAAAGGGACTCGTTGCAGTTGAAATCCTTGATGAGATACACCGTATTTCATCGATGTAATTCATGATTTTTACATCATAAATCTTGCTTTAAGAGGAAACACGTTTTTTATTTTTCAGTATTGTATTGTTTTTCAGAGGGAGGTAAGGAGACTGGACTCTTCTGACCAGCGTGCAACATTTATTTGATAATCATAACGTCAGACAAGGATTGTCTCCATTGCTGGATTGCCAATATTTTCTTGGATACATAATTGCTGGTATTGTTATTTAAAACCAAAAACATATTTTGCGGTCTAATTGCTACGAGACTGGGAGGACATTTCGTAATGAAATAAAAAAGAAAGGAAGGAAGGTTTTTTTTTTTTTTACCACGGTCTGCTGTGCCGTTTTTTTGCTGATGAACGGAGCATACTTTTTCCGTTTGAAGAATAAGAAAACGTTTTACATCGACACATTTTGTATAGCCTTTATGGTTGCGATATCATCAACTCTCTTGATGTCCACCTTGACCAACGAAAGAGCAAGGTTTTATTTTTAGCGTGGCTTGTCTGCAGTCTGATGTTATTTGCAAAGTAAAACAAGGATTAAACATTCCTGTTCACTGTTGCCTGTTGTGTGGCAGGCTACATTGTGAGGGGAACAGTGGTGGTAAGAAAGAAAGCTATTAATAGCTCATGCAATTCTCGAAAACTATCACAACTGGTGCATCAGCTTGTGGGTCTGACGGAATATAATTTAGATTTCTTGCTTGCAATTCTCAACTGACTGGTTTTCGACCCGTAAACGGTCGATTTTGTGTTTACTTAAGGGATAATAAACACGTAATAAGCGACTGTGTTTTTAAGAAGTTATCGGACTAACCACGCATTTTTATGGATTTTTGCGTTTTGGAAGAAAAGAATGGATCGACTTTACATGGATTTTACTTATTTAATCATTAAAGTATCATCGGGAAGACTGGAGTGGAAACGGATTGACATTTATTTCCATGGATTAAAATACGGATATATTTTATCTTAGCCTTGCGTTTGAAAATGATCAGGTTTGGATCGTCTGAACTGGACTGTTACAATGTTCTAATCTGTGAACACACTTGGATGTACAAAAACAAACAATTGATTTCTTAGGCCTATTCAGTAAAAGAGGGTTATTGATTCATTTTGAATTCTTTCTTTGAACACGCCCTCTGTTCAGCCGGGTTATTTTCATGACAGTTGACAAAATATCTCGGCTGCTTGAGGTTAGCTGTTGATCTGTTAGACAATTAGCCTACTTCGCCGTGTTTTTGGCGGTGGCGTGGCAGACTTGTGAAAGAACCGATTTGCCACCACTGCTCGGTTTTGATACCGATCAAGGATTTCGACATGTCCTGCACTGACGACCCGATCGGCGGACGATTATGACTACAGCAGCGAATTGGGTGGCTAACGGGGCAAGCCTTGAAGACTGCCACTCCAACCTCTTCTCACTGGTAAAGTAAAACAAATAATGTGTGCTCATATGAAGACACATGAGCGAGGCGTGAGCGACAAGTCATAAGACCCGTAGTAGGCAGGCGCGATCTACACTCCCGGTACAAAGGTGAACAAATGATCCGTGCGGTTATTTACAAATTATTAACGCGAACCACTCGTCAAAACCTCATATAATGAACAACAACAACAACAAAACACATAATTTGAGGTTGAATCAACGTGTAAAACGGATTGAAATAAATTAATCAAGTGAGGGAATTTACCCGTTTCTTCTCGACTTTTAAACTTTTAATGCTAGACGTTTAAATTACCGTCATTGCCCGGGTCCTGGAAACCTGGGCTAACATATTTTATTACTAATAAAATATAATTTTCAACTACAGATGTATTAAAACCAAATTGTTTTCTTTTCATTTAAAAAATATGCAGCCTTATAGCAGTAGTTAAAAAAAAGAACGCTGCCAATTTATTACTCTTTATTATGTGACGCTGATTTGTAGTCGTATAAATACCCCAAATATGCAAAGGTAGTGTCACGAAGGTAGTTAACTTGCCGACATTTAAAAATGAAGACAGAATAATACCGCTTAGGTTTACTTAGATGTTGGCTTCTCTTTACATTCGAATCTGGATCACTTCCCAACGCACTTTTCAACAAATTACTTGGAAAGAGCATTTCCACTGCAGCCTCAACTATTTTTTGAGCTGAAGGAAAAATGTGAGGCATTTCCTGATCTTCTGCAAATCATTTTGTGTTTGTAGCAATGCATAGGCTACTTCTCAAAGGTTACACAACTTTTTATAGCAGAAGGTTATAACATGGAAAGGTACGTTATGTAATTATCATACCTTGATTGCTGGGAAATTACAAGGTATTCAAAATCATTTTATGCAATCCTTAACCACCTGCTACAAGCACTACTAACAGGAAACATGTGCAGTGCACGTCTCAGTTCGAAAGAATGTTCACATTTAAAGTCTTTTTGGTAAGTTTAAACACAATCTTTGGATTCTAGAAAAAGCATTTCATATTACATGCACGACTGGACAGGCTTTTGGCTGTTGCCTTGAAATCCCAACCCTCCTGTGGGGGGACCACATTGCAGTATGGCTACTATTACTACTACAAGCACTGAGGTGAAGAGACATGTGGGTTGGATTGTGCTTGGCCACGGGGTCAGGAGTCACAACAACGCTCAGGGTCCTGGGGGGGGGGGGGGGTTGTGTGTTAGGGTGATGGTAGTCGTGTTCAACTCCAGCAGCAGTGTGCCTGTGACTACGCTGTGTACAGTTGAGCTCTCAGCCGTGGTTTGTGAGGGTCTGCGGCAGCATGTGTGCCTTTCCACCCAGGCAGCCAGCAAGTGTGTATCGGGAGAGAAAGGAGGGAGATCTGCGCCAGAGATTTATCCCGTGGCGTGCAAATTCAGGAAAGCCCTCCTGATTGATTTACTGCTCTCTGTTGGTATACATGCATTTAATCCTGTCAAATGTCAATGCTTTTAGTGCATCTGACACGAGCTCTCTGACAGGCTCTTTCTTTCTCGTGCTTTCGCAATGTTGCTGAAAGACTGATTATGTTTTTGACCACTTTCTAAGCGCTATGTTTTCCCCTCCGAAAGACCCCTCCATTCCCGTACTGTGCGGAGGGCTGACATGCTGTGCTCTGAGGGCTCCCTGTGCCCTCTCCTCTGTCTCCGTGTGAACAGCTTTAGAAAGGTGAGCGAGAAGACGTCCGCCCGTCTTCTTATTCGGGTGTAAGAGGAATGTGTTTAGAGCCACAGCAGTTAGTCACAGTAATTGCCATCAGTGATTCGTAGCCAGGTAAACACTAATGACCAACCGGTGTAGTTAAGAAGGGAGAGAGATGGTGGCGATCGCACGCTTTAGAGTGGAAATTGACGAGCTGCAGTTTAGTTGTGTTTCCATGTACTATGACATTACAACAAGTAATGTAACTAGTGCGTTCAGTGATATTTGTCACTTAAGTGGGAATGTTTACTTTGGTGATGGTTACGGTACATTCATTAGGGTGGCACACCTGATTTTCCGGGTCTGGCTTGTGCTGTACTATTGTTTGTGGTTGGTGCGTTACCAGTGAAAGGCCTTTTCTGACAGCTTGTTGAGCAGCATTCCACCCTGGGCAGTAACCTTGTCTGGATGATTTACTGTGTTATTACTTCCATGTCAATAAAAAGCCTAAACATTTGAGCACTAAGCAGCATATCTTAATTAGAAACCGATTACTGGGTGCCTATTTCAACTTCATTGTAAGAGCAAGGCTGTTAAATGTAAAATACTGTTGAATTTGGATACCTCTCACATTAATCTCAGAACCATCATGTCTTATTGCACAATAACAGACTACAAAGCCAGGAAAATAAATGAACTGGGAAGTCAAGAGCATAAGGGGATAAAGAAGGAACGTAAACAGTCTTTTTGGAGGCAAAATATGTCCTTCTATTGCTGGAAAAAGCAGTTAGAGAGTGAGCGAGTGAATGGAGAAGGGAAATCTGTTTTCATTTTAGGAAAGTATAATGTGTGATGTGCATTTCCTGAACACTAGGCTAGGCCCGTTTAAGAGTGAGAGAGAGCCTGGCTGTTCCTCTGGGCTGGTTCTTTACACCGACTCATTTCCGAGTCCCTACTGAAAAGTGAAACAAAAGTAGCTATTACGCAGAAAGCATCAGCATGTGCACACACCCACACACACATACACACACAGACACACAGAGGGAAGCAGTCACAATCTTGCAGAAACATTATGCCTGTAAACATTTGCACACCCTCGCACAGGCATAACACACAGAGGTGGACGCTTTGTACAAACCGGTTGGATTTTGTGACATTAATCGAAGGAGTCCTTCGGTCCCCCCCCCCCCCAGACATTGCTCCTCAGAGACAAACGCCACAATTCAAGTGTGGTCAAGTGGACTTTTAATGTGACAAGCACAAGGCGTTCATTAGAACAGTTACGTTCCAACAGAGCTCCATGGGTTGTGCGTCGGACGGACACGTGAGTGTGAAACAGAGGTCCTGAGTTTGAGGCAGGTACTGAACACTTTGAGTGGCACTTCCCGAGCAGGCGGTGTTTCATCCCGTGACCAGGGAAAATGACCAACACCCGTAACGTGGAGCGTGTTGACAGAAGACGTGTGCTGGGGTATACAGCCGAACAGGAGGATCCACTATATTTAGATCACATCTTGGCCCTTCCCCGTGAGGAACTAACGTGGTGGCCAGTATTAATGTTCAGGCATTTCCAACACAAGGTCTCCATTCCAATGCCCGTCGTCTTTCTTTACCTAGGGTAGGTATGTTTCTCCATCTAGCAAAACAGCACATCCTCCAGCCCTACTTGGCTGGTGTTCTTGTTAGTGTAGTGACAGTTAGTGCAAGGCTTTTCTCACTGCATGGGGCTCCCTGTCACCCCAACAAGGTGGGGGAACCGGTGGGGGGGCTGGTTCCCCCATATCATCCTCAGATCGAGACAGACACACGCACACTTGCCCAAAACACCACGTTGCTTCATGCGGGGCGATGCACAATGATTGAGGGATGGGTGTCCAGAGAAAAACCTGTTTATATACACCCTGGAGAGCCGTGGGTTCTGCCTGATCGGGACCTGTCTCGTCCCCTGCCGGAGAGATGAAGTGCGTCTGAGAAAGAGGAGCTAGGGAACCACCCCGGTCCTGGGATGAGGGTAGGGGGGGAGATATTTTGGAACGCAGCGGCTTGAGTGTGAAATATGTTATCCGTACCGTGCCGGCTGGGTTCTATTCTTAGCACTTTGGTGTTCCAGCATGGAGGGCGACCGAAGGCAGAGCGATACAGAGGAATTGGGCGAAATGATATGTAGCCACGCCGCCGCTGTAGCCGCTACTGAGGGGATGTCTGACACTGTGACTTTACCAGTTACCATGTTCCCACAAAAGGGAATGTGACGGTTTGAGTGGCACTTTGAGTTTTTGCTTCCTACTCTCTTTCACTTAAAATAGGATGACAGAGTTTTATACAATGTTAATGTTGGCTTTTAGAAATGCGTTTGTGATTTCCGTAATATCCCGTGTGAACCTGACACTGTTTTGCGAAGCTTCCTTGTTTGGATATAAACATAGTGTGACAGTGAGAGGATTAAGTGTCACCCAGGGATGCTGTAGATACGTCATACAGACATTGTGGTTTGTGTTACTGCAGCATTGAAAAGCCTTTTGTAATTACCATAATTGACCCAATGATCTTGATAGCGGGCGCCTTTCCTTTTAAAGGAGTTATCTCTCTCGGCTTGGCTAATATTTTCTCTTCGTCTGACAGCTTAGCCGATACAGTCGCTGGCCGCTATTCCATAACAGTTATGCTCAAGTTAAAGGCTTGTTTAAAGTCACAGCAGAATGGCTGGGTTAGAGCAGCTATGCTAAATACTTGTGCAGTAATTCTTATTATCATGTTCTATTGAGAAATTATCCCCAGTGATTCAGCTGTGCGCTCTCGTAAACAAACACTCTAAGTCCAGATTGTTGATTTAAAAACCATTGCAGCATATTGATTTGGGCCATGCTGCCACAAGTGTTCTCTCATCTTGACTTAGCAGACATCCGGCCTTTTCACATGGTAATGAACATTTGTACCCCTCAATATGAGCCTTGGCTCACACAATGGAGGGGATTTACAGTGTGATGCGAAGGCACGGATGATGTTGCTATTCTGTAGTCAGCATTGCCTAATCATGCAGTGCATAAGGAGCCTCAGGTAGGGTGTTCATCACAGATGTTGCCTTATAAAAAACATGCTGCTGTTTCTGTGTGGGAAACAGCCTTTAGTGAGTAAATAGGGATGGTGTACTGTAACGAAGTATTGTAAAACAGTTGCAAAAACATTGGATGAAAATATTCCTTCTTTTACATTTTTTGTTGTGAATCAATCAGTTATTTACCCAATTTCACCACAGTTATCCGGCACAGGAAACTGTAAAGAAAAGTTAATTTCTTCCCCTTAGAATACGCTTACACATTTATAGATACATTTTAATTATTTGTATTAGGTATTTATAACATGTATAGTAAATGTATATATATAAATAAAGATGTATATATACTACACTGGGTGTAGTTATATAGCATACATGGATAAATGAATATACAGGGGTAAAAGAGGTAAAATATCTGCCGATGATAGGCAACACGTTTATAATTGGTATTAGCGATTTCTTTAAATTTGGCCAATGATTTCAGACCAGTTGTGCTTTTTGTCTAGTTAGACCTCCGATATGCTCCAGCAATTTGTGTTGTAATTATGTTTTTGCTCAACTCATTTGTTCTTTGTTTACATTTTAGTTTTTTTAGTTTTTATTTTGTATTGTTATTGTTTTTTCCTCTGTTGCAGTTTTAACAATCAAGTCTAATACTTTATTTAAACCAGGGAATATCCAGGCACTGTATAATGTACTACAGAACGATCATTTGTATTTATTATCCTAAATTGTATACATTTTCCATTCATTATCATACTCTGTTTTTGGAGACTTATTAAAATATATAGATAAATAAGTTATGTTTGAATAAGTTTGTATTTGTTGAATGTGGAGCATTCTATACCAGAGTTTCTCAAAACATTTTGTACAGTGACCATGCAAGGCATGGCCTTGTTTCTATGGGGACCACTTGCATTAAACATTTTGACCTTTGTTTTTTTAGTTAAAACAACTTTATTATTGCAATTTCCCTTGGCTTTTAGGATACCCCAATAATGTTAACAACCCTAACCACACCTAAATAACACAAAACAATGTAATAGTGCTTAAACCAATTTAAAATCTAAGGAATTTTGTTTTTTTGTGGACCGAATTGCATCAAAATAGTTTGGACGTTTGTAAACGTCAGGGAATATCATCAAGTAATAATTTAGTTCAGAAAAGACATTCATTTAATATTCAATGTGGAAAATTACACCCCTGGAAAGTATTTAAATATTTGGACAATTGGAGACAAATTCACACCATATTCATTGATTCAAGTTTCTACATGTTTAACCATTTTTGTTAATAAAAACTGAAATGCAATTTCTTTGTGCTGAAAAAACATAGTAAACCCTCACATTTAACATTAAAATGAATAAAATAAATGTATAATTTTAGTAAATTAAGTGTTACCTACTTTGGTCTTAAAATATAAAATTAAAGCACTCTATTATAATTGAATTCAGTAAGTCACCTGGTTCTGTTATGATTGTGCTAGCTACACCATCTTTCTTTTTGCAATTTTGGAACACAGGGCCTTGGACCTGTATGTTTTACCCATATGACTGGTTTGGTCTTAACCATAAGGGTTTGTGGTAACACATTATATCCAAGATCAAAAGAACAAGATCTGAGGCCTTCAGAAGAAAGCTCATTGACGCTCATAAATCGGGGAGTGGTTACACAGCCATTTCCAAGCAATTCTAAATACATTAATCCAATGTCCAATAGATTATCTACAAATGGAGCAAAATTACAGACCACTAGGACAGGCCGTCCCACTAAATTCAGCTCAAGAGCTCATCGAACGATGCTCATAGAAGTCTCTAGGAACCTCCGGGTAACTTCAAAGGATTTACAAGCTTCTTTCCACAGTCATTGTTGAAGTGTGTGAGTCAACTGTCAAACAGAGATTGTACAAACGTATCCAAGATGGGAGGTCAGGAAGACCTGCTGTCTCTGCTTTAAAAAAGAATATCATGACACGATGAACCTTTGTCAGACAACACCTGGGTAAAGACCCGGTTATAGAGACTCTACTCTGGACCAAAGAGTCAGAGGTGGAGTTGTTTTGCCGCAATGCCAGACACCATGTTTGGTGAAAAGATGAAACAGTGGTTAAACTACCAGATAATAAATAGAAGACCAACTGTAAATTAGGGAGGCGGTGGCATTATGGATTTTGGCTGCTTTGCTGTCTCAGGGCCTGGCCAACTGGCAATTGTGTTAAACAAGATTTCTGTATTTTGCAGAAGAATCTTGATCTGTCAAAAGACTGAAGCTGAACTGAACAGGAATCCACAGTTACAATGAGGCAAACACACACAAGAAAGCTACAAACTAATGGGTTTAAGAAATTGAAATTAAGGGTTACGCAATTGTGGTGTCGAAGCCCAGATCTGAATCATACCTTAGTAGCTGCTTGCTAATATTATGATTTTTCACAAAGCTGTTGCTTCTGTGCATTCTGTAAAGTAACGCCAGTAGACTCCTGTGTGAATGGAGAAGGGAAAGTCATTGTTGTGCACAGAGGAACATGCTAATCTACAGACTAAATTCCAATAATAGTAATTTTACTGCAGCGTTCTGTACTGCTTCTGCAGAAGACTGCTACTGATTTCTACTTGTATTTAGTGGGATTGATCTAGTGTAATGGAGTAATAATAATAATTACATTACTTAATGTAAGGATGTTATGTCTACCGTGCTAAGCTTAGAACAGCAAAAAAAATAGCATTTAGTATTGAAAAAGTACCATACGTTCAGTAATACCTTGCAAGACTATTGGGGCATCAGCAGCTCCACAGCAGCTCCACAGCAGCTCCACAGCACTTCCAGAGCACCTCCACAGCAACTCCACAGCACCTCCACCGAGCTTAACAGGGTAGTTGTAAAAAACGCTGTCACAGGGTTACAGTTACGTACGTACAACCATGGCTGGTTTGATTTTTTCTGATTATTCACAATAAGGACAGGCACATTTTATGCATTGTGTATATGGGGTAAAACATAACATTTTACAAAAACCACACAACCCAAATTCCAAACTGGGAAGAATTAATTAACTTAATATGTTTTTAACTCACATACGTGCCTATAATTGTTTTTATAATAACTGGTCTCTATTTTCAATCCATTATATCTGGGACTATGAAACACATAATAGCCAAAAAGACCAAATTGTAGGGAGGATTGCTGGGGGATGGTCGGAATCACAACCAGAGTGGCTTTGTATGTTGAGGGACTTTTTCCTTCTTTGATGAAATGACTACAAATATATGACCTCCATACAAATAATAGATATACAGACAATATCTGCATGTTAAAACATCTTCTCCCTGTATTTGAAGAGGTTTCTCTGAATCTATCGGTTTCCTGGTTTTTTGTTTAAAGAGGTTTTTGTTTAGAGAAATCTGTTCATTATTGGAAGTCTTTTTATCTCTTTCTTCCTGCATACTTGTTTTTTTTAAAACAAAGAATAACAAATGTAACCATTTTGTTCACATCTGGAATTACATATTTATTATGTTGCATCTAATAAAACATTTCTAAATCGAAAGAGAACAAAAACAACCCACTTGAAGTCTCCTTTATGTTTTAAAGGGGATCTGTCTTGGTTCCTGTACTGTCTCTGTTAAGATTTTGTGAGAGACAGGAAGTCACAGCAGTTACTTCCCTGATTCTTCTCTTGAATTGTTTTGATTCTATGCTACCACTCCTACTTCGTAAGCGAATGACAAATAACATGCAGAAGACAAATGACCTGCCGGTCTAAACCTGTTCAGGTGTCATGGTTACTTTACTGCAGCGTTCTGTACTGCTTCTGCAGAAGACTGCTACTGATTTCTACTTGTATTTAGTGAGATTGATCTAGTGTAATGGAGTTTAAGTTTTCATTCAACTTGGAGTGGAATTGTGTTTTGGACATATGCTTTTAAGATACAGTTATCGGTTTTGGGGTTTATATACATTTATGTGAACACACCCACATTAAGTTTATTGGTCAAAAGCCACGTTTGTTTTTACGTACTGGCCTATAAAATATATAATTATTAAAGAACATTGTAAAATGAGGCAAAAGTCGAATGGGGTGAGCGAAGTGAGCTTGCTAAGTTAGCATTTCCGCCACTGTGTGTTAGAATGGGAACATGCTTGAAAATCGTTATTTCTTGGCATTATTTGGGATACCAACTTGGATTATATTATGATTAACAGCAAATGATGTATATGCATTGATGTGCCAAACCATGCCCACTTCAATGTTTATTGGTCTATAGCCAACTTGTTTTCTGCTCTACTAGCCAATATATTTTTGCTTTGATAGAACTTAGATAATCATTCTTTTAATAATTCTCAAATACTAAGCATTTGGGAACTGAGGAGACCAATTGCTATAGTTTTAAATGTTGAATGTTTTCACATTCTCGCTTGATATATGGTTTCAGCTGCTTAACAGTTTGCATGGCAACATGGCATGTTATGTGCCAAATGGCATGTTTTTGGCTTGTTATAGTGTTACCATCATTAGTGCCGCGTTACATGCCGGTTTGACCAATATTATTTTTGTCGTGCAAACAGGGAATTAGCAAATTTGGACCAAAAATTATGAGAACTTGCATAATACTAATGATAATCAACAGGAAGAAACCCAACTATTTAGGTTTGTAATGATAGGCCACATACGTACATAGTCACATGGACTTTGTTGGCATGAATTACAAAATAGGATATGTGAGACAAGGGGCATTTCAATGTCCAGATATACTTATAATAATGCTTATTATTCTCCTGAATACAAGAAGGCAACGCCAATATCTGCCTCAAAACTCAACCCAAATTTTCTTCCAATGTATTTCTACCTTCTAGAATCAGCTAGACTGCACGTTTGTTCAGTAATGGTCCTAATACATTTCTATGAATCAGGTTGTTCTGAGCAAGCTGAATGCCATATTTATTTTCTTTGTGAAAATGTCCCCAAGTTATAAATCTTTAATAACCAATAGAGGGAATTAACCTATAGTATTTAATACTGTCAAACATTTGGGGACAGAGAGATCACTAACAGCATGTTTATTTATTTCCTTAAAATTGATCAGACCAGAAGGAATGTACTAGTCCAATCTGCTGTGGCAGCACAATACTCTTATAGTTTCCATTCAAATGTGCATCCAATCGGCTTGGTTCCAAACCCAATCACATGCTTTAATCTACCGCAGTTCACAATGCTGTGGTGGGGAAATATGGATCTCCCGGGTGAAGCTGCCACTGTTTGCTGGCAAATAAGCTCAGATTTCAAAACAATTTAGAGACACAGTCCATGCGCTAAACACCGCAGGCTATGCACTTATAAGAGAATATAAAAGCCGTATTTTCTTCATCGCAGGACAAATAAAAGGTGTGCCACGTGAAGAGGGTAAACTGTGTGTATGTTTGCCCAGTGCGTTGTCAGCCCTGGGCAGAGACATACCTGGCATATTTGATGGACATAGTCCTTATTATTTTTCCAAGCATAGACTCTGAATTCCAGGTGCGTGGTAGCAGTCTATGGAAGGAGAGAGCAGGATGAGGGGAGGGGGATGGAGAATTACATACAACCCTTTGTAATTTAAAATCAGCAGAAAAGACCCTTAAACTGCTTGAAATGTAATCTTTCCGCTGTAACCCTGGAGACAGAATAAAAACACAGAGTAAGTTGCAGAGGTCTTACAAATGTTGTATGTTGCCTAGCAACAGTTTTTACTTCCCTCTTTCTTCCTGGTGTATTTCTTTCTGGCCTGTCACAGTTAATTAAGTTGCATTGGAAACTCACTGTCGGTAAAGGTAGGACTGTTTCATTTATTTCACAATTTTTAATTAATGTTAAATAGGGCCACTTTTTAAGAGAGAACTATAATATGAGAGAACAGTAATATGTTCTGGAACATTCACTTTAACCGAAACGGTGCTGCACTAAAATAACAATTGAAGATCCGATGTGTTGGGTTATGGGTGGGGGTGCACTGTCAGCATGGCTACATTTGTCCTAAAATTGTGTGAGATACAAATAATTCCTGGACATAACAAAGGGTCAAGCAAACGGAACACGCCTAATTTCTTTGTTTGCCACTAAAGTAGATAATTTTCCAGCTCGAAAGCATCAAATCGAATGCAGGCGAATGATGATTGACTGATCTACAAATAACCTTGCATCATAAATAGCCACTAATTATTATTGGTGCATCAGTCAGTCACAATTTAACATGAAACATTGTGACTTTGATCCTCTTGAACATGGCCCCAGTCTGTCACATCAAAATTGTCTATTTGCAGCTTTTCTACCCAATCTTCATTTCCCCCATCACACCTCCCTATCTTTGCTCAGGAGCTGTGTTCATATAATCTTTACACCCACCAACAGAAGCAAAACTAAGTCAGTTAAAGTATAAGCACAGTATGTTATACCACCCCGTTTCCAAAAAAGCTGGGACGCAGTAACAAATGCAGATGCAAACAGAATGCAGTGATGTCTTTTATCCCTGTATTTAATTGGAATTAATACAAAGACAACATGTGAAATGTTGAAATTGAGAAATTAGTGGTTTTTGGAAAAAACATGCCCATTTATAATTTATTGCCAGCAACACGTTTCCAAAAAAGTTGGGACATATTTACCACTGTTTTGCACCAATTCTTTTAAAAATACTAAAATACAAAATGTTTGGGAACTGAGGAGAACCAATTGCTGAAGTTTTGAAAGTTGAATGTTTTCCCAATCTTGCTTGATATAGGATTTCAGCTGCTCCACAGTTCGGGGTCTCCTTGTTGTATTTTCTGTTTCACATTGCGCCAATTGTTTTCAATGGGTGACAGGTCTGGACTGCGGTCAGGCCAGTTTAGTACCCAGACTTTTTAACTAGGGAGCCATGCGGTTGTATTACTTGCAGGATGTAGGTTTGGCATTGTCCTGCTGAAATAAGCAAGTCCTTCCCTTACATTGTCTGGATGGCAGCATATTTTGCTCCATAACCAGTATATATTGCTCAGCATTAATGGTGCCTTCATAGATGCAAGTCGCCCATTCCTTTTGTGCACTTATGCACCCCCATACCATCACGGATGCTGGCTTTTGCACTGTAAGTTGATAACAAGCCAGACGGTCCTGTGCTCTGACAAATGTTTGTTGGTCAGACCACAGGACAACTTTCCATTTTGCCTGAGTCCACCTTAAATGAGCCTGGGCCCAGAGAAGGCTGCTGCATTTTTGGATATTGTTTATATATGGGATTGTCTTTGCAAAGTAGAGTTTTAACTTGCATTTGTGGATGCAGTGATGTACTGTGTTCACCGACAATAGTTTTTGGAAGTGTTGTTGAGCCCATGCAGTGAGGTCCATTACAGAATCGTGTCTGTTTGTAATGCAGTGCCGCCTGAGGGCCTCAAGATCATGGCAATCCAATCAATACTGGTTTTCAACCTTGTCCCTCGTGCACAGAGATTTCTCTCGTATTCGCTGAATCTATTAATAATGTTATGTACTGTAGAGGATGAGATTCCCAAACATTTGTCAATTCTACGTTGTGAGACGTTATTCCTAAATGAATGCACTATTTGCCTGTGCAGTCTTTCCCCTAGTGGTGAACCCCTCCCCATCTTAACTTTTGAAAGACTCATCCTCTCTGGGATGCTCTTTTATGCCCAATCATGTTTCTGATCTGTTGCTAATTAACCTAATTATTGCTGGGGTTTTCATTGTATTACACAACTTCTCCAGTCTTTTGTCGCCCCTGTCCATGTCCATGTTTTTGAAACGTGCTGCTGGCATCAAATTAAAGTGGCCATATATTTTTCATGGAACAGTAACATTTCTCAGTTTCAACATCATTGATAGGTTGCGTTGTACTCGTATCTATTGGATATAAGGTTGAAATGATTTGCACATCATTACATCTTGTTTTTCTTGACATTTTATACACCGTTTCACACACCATCCCAAACGGGGTTTTAAACTACTAAACTGCAGTTAGTACAGATCATTTTGGAACATAATAGACAGAAAAACTGAAAGCATCTCAGATGAGATGTCAGAGCTTTCCACTGCTGTGTGAGGCACAGCTGATTGGCTGGCCCATCCGTCACTCCACCCTGGAGACCATTGCGGCTCTAATTAGGTTGCTTGGCTTGCCGGCCTCCCAGGGCCATATCCTACAACAAACACATGATCAGATGACACCCTTTCTTTGTTGGTCCTCGTAAAGAAGGCAGGCTAAAAGCACCTGTTTAGTGCTAAGAGCCCTAGGGGCCATTTTCTCTACTTGCTTGGTGCTTTGTGTCATTTCTGCTACACTGTTATGTGCATAGCTCCTTGTGCAATGTAAAGCAATCTGGGGGGAAAGCAGCTAATACAAATTTGTTAATTTCATTTCAAAGGGCTAACTTAACGTGTATGATTTGTTCAGATTTTTCTAAATCAATCTGCACTGACACCTCTCTGCTGAAAAGAAAACCCACTGTACTCCAGTTTACGTTTGAGCTGTTTGATGCTAGTCTATCCTGGTCAAGCTGGGCTGGGCAGCATGGTCTAGTTCAGGGGTGTCAAAGTCATCTTTTGGAGGCCGTATTCATTATTCAAAAACGTCCGGAGGGCTATGCTGAAAATATTCAGATCACTGCACTTTCTCTTCATTTTGTAGTGTTATTTTTATATTTTATGTATACTATACTAACTAAATAATATTATATAAAACTTACTTATACTTATATAATCTAAACTAAAATATAAATAAATATTCACACAATATTCACACTTTATTCAGTACTTTGTAGAAGTGCCTTCAGCAGTGATCCCCTACCAGCTTTACACAACGTGATTTAGACAGTTTCTCCCATTCTTTCGTGCAGATCCTCAAGCTCTGTCGGATTGGATGGGAAACCCCAGTAAACAGCGATCTTCAGGTCTCCCCACGGATGTTTAATAGGGGTTCTAGTCCAGGATTTGGCTGGGCAACTCAATGTCATTCACAGACTCTAGTGTTGTCATGCTGAAAGAAAAATTTTCACAGCAGTCCAAGTTCCTGTGCACTCTGAATCAAGTTTTCTTTCATTGACTGCTCCATTCATCCTACCCTCAAGCCTGACTAGTCTCCACTTGTCACCTTCCTGCGTTGGTGACCAAGTAAATGATTGTTACCCTGACAAAGCTCCAAAGATCCATCCTTCCAAAAAGTAAATCATATTTGCAGCACTCCAGCAATCAAATCTCTATTTTATAGAGGCCATATGAAAGCCTCTCAGCAGGAAAATGCACATTTAAGACAACACGCTTGGAGTTTGCCAAAAACCACGAGAATCAAGATTAAAATGTTTTGACTGAATGCCAAGCGTCACGTCTGGAGTAAACCAGGCACCGCTCATAACTTTTCCAAAACCATCGCTACGATGTGGGTGGCGGCTTCATGCTGTGGAGATGGTTTTTCAGTGGCAGCGGCAGGGTCAAGGTAGAGATTAACAGATCAGAGTACAGACAGAACCTTGATGAAGACCTGCTGGAGAGTGATTAAAACTTAAAGACTGGGACGAAGGCTTACCTTCCAATACAGCCCAGAACTCAGGAGAGGTCTGTGAACATCTTTGAGAGACCAAACTGGAGCCCAGACTTGAACCCGAACACACATCCCTGAAGACCTGGAAATGGCTGTGCAACATCGTTCTTCAGCCAACCTGACAGTGTCCTGAGTTTGAAGGCATCTGCATAAAACAATGTGAGAAACTCACAAAATAAAGCTTGTAAATACAATTGGTCATTATAGGGTATTGGGTTTCGACTGATGACTGATGAGGGAATAAATACTTTAAATCCAATGCTTGCAAATATGGCTGCCCAAGCAATTTAAGGAAATACAAACGCATGGCTACAACTTTAGGGAGGACTGTACTGTCTTTGTCTCTGTTGAAGAGCTTACGTTTGTCAGACTCTTATCCACAACCTTAGGAGTAGCCAGCAACATCCACCAACACTCCACCAGATACTATGCCAAAAGTACTAGATTGGAAGTCATGTAGGCGATGATGCCAGGACAGGTAGTAATGGTTAGGTACCGGTAGGTAGGTACCTAGTTTTGAGGAAACGTTGGGAATGACTATGGGTAGCTAGTTATTAACATACAATCTAAATAACTTTAACAAGCTTATCAATGCTTCATCCACACCAGGCGGATAAATATTTCCAACAGCTGGGGACACAATTAGCTCAGAAAGAGCCTGTCAGAAAAGGCACACATGCTTATTTTGCTAAGCAAAAATACCTGAATGTTACAGCTTGAAGCTTGTTCTCTGACATTCTTTTGTGTACCCATGGGAAATTAATAGCTTATTGAGTACCCTATGTTTAAACAGTTCCGTGTTTTCATAAGGCGTCATGCAAATGTGAAACTAATTCTGGAGGATTGGCATATAAATACATAATAACTAAAATTTTAATAATTTCATATGAATGGAAAAAGTCATTGTTTGAAATCACTACCAACTGAAACCCAAAACCTTCATATGGTACCCATCCCAATCCAAATGGTCCCTGCCTATTTACAAAGGACCTACCATTTGTGTTTTGTTGGGATTCTTTTTCAATCTGACAAATGCTGATTAATCTAATAAAAGCATCACTTGAACATTTAGTTAGGAATTCATTTTTCTTTTATGTAGTCCAGCTAGATAATAATAATCAGCCTCATCAAATACATAGGGACAGGTGGACACATGTATTACCAGAATGCTGAAAGTGTATCCCATCGTATCCCTTAAATAGGTTAATCTGTTTCTAGTTCAAATTGCTCAAATACATTTCCTGTGTGGAAACATATGTTATACAGTGAAATGTATGCTGATATAGAGGTTATGTGTGATGTACATTAGGTTATGGCTGAGCAGTACATGCCAAATGTTGTCATTAACGATAAGGCAAATAAGCATGGAACTTTTTATTTAAAAACAAAGCAAATACTTATAATCAGTTATGTATGAATATCTGTTGTGTGGGCATTTTGAAAACAAAGAAGACTATGGTGGCTTTTTCCACACATATTTCCATATATTTCCACATATTTCCACACGTATTTTTCACAGTAGACAGATGTAAGGCATAACTGTCACACTGCTACCGCATATCATGTTCTGGAACTATCTGACTTCTAAAGAAGGTGCATTACCTATGGGGACCAATGACGGTGAATAATAACACTTCCGATTATCATCTCACTCGTTAAAAAATCAAGCGATATGTTTACGTAAAACAACATCCACAAATCAATGTAAAATGTAGTATCTTAAATGGCAAGGATGGAAAAAGTTAAACCAGCCATGATTATTGGGCTGTCTGGTGCAGGGGTTGGAAAATTAGTAAATCACTGACCAGTTGGTTCAGCTTAGTGATGCACTACTTCTAACACAGCTACATACCAGTGTCCATAGACACAACTGTCTAAATCATATTGGATAAGAGCCTCTGCTAAATTAATAAAATATAAATGTAAGGCAGGTATTCAGCAAAAACACATAAAAGGCACCAGTGAAAATACAGTGAAAGCAATAGAAAAACCCCACAACAAAGGCTCTGTGCGAAGACCTTGAAAACACAACTAAGGGTCTAGAAAAACACAGGGAGCACACTAGAGAAATACAGCAAAAACGCTAAAGGCTCCAGCTGAAAGACATCAAAGGCTCTAGAATAAACACAGCAAAAGCTCCAGTTAAAACACAGTATAGGCTGGTGACTAGCATGACAGCTTGTGCTGGTCTGTGCCAAGTTCCCCTGAATAGTTACATTTTTTAAACACAGTCTACACAGTATAACACGATAGTGGTTAGCAATTGCAGTTTTCAAAAGTGTATTTTAGAAGCTGAACTGTAGTGATATGGAATAATAAATGTATATTCCACAATTCTATGACTTGAACTGAATATGAATCGGAGCTAAATGGGTTTAGCTTTTGGTGATATAGATGCATTTGGGATTATTTCATGACTACAGTGCTGTATCCCTGTAAACCATCCTGTCATTTGAACAAACCCCAGATATTGGCAGCCTTTCAAGTGTCTTCAGATATTTGACTAGTTGAAAATGCCATCCTGACAGAAAGTTTTTTACAAATGCTGTGATAGGTAAGCTGCTGATATGAACTGTCTATCAATTGCCTATATTGCCTAAATGTCTTTTCCATTGCCACAAGAATCCAAGAGCAATTACACTCACCGTTTCACTCAGCTTGTGAAACTATGATACCGGGTTCCCATGTCCTAACGTGGTGAGAAAAAGTAACCCATATTCTCATAGACTTTCCTTGCCACTCGGTGAGTACAATTGTTTGCATAATGTCAAGCTGTTCACTAAACAGAAATGAACGTTGAGATGGAAAAGTTATCCCGGTGTGAGGATGATAATAAGTCAGTGTGTAAGGTGAAGTCCTCTGGGCTCCTTGAGAAATCCAGGCTACTCTGTGCTTTATGTTTCTGTTGCGGCTTACAAAAGGCTTCTTTTTATGAATGGCTACCAGCAGCTTTGCATGTGTAAAGAAATGCTGAGTGCCCTGAGTGTGCTTCATGTAAGAGGCAGGAAGTGCCCCGCCCTTTATTCTGTCATGTCTCTGCGTGTGTTTAGCCACAGCGGTTAACATGTATAAAAGGTCAGAAATACAGTGCTGATAAATGTAATAGATGAATAATAGTGTGAGACACTCATCTCTAAAAAAATACTTCAGCTATTTACTGTAATTTATAGCACGTAAACTGCAGCATGACAGATTGAAGATCTATAGGATCTAGAAAATGTTTCGTCTTGGAAATGCTACTTGATGCTGAGTCATTAATCCACAAGTTTCTTTTATTATGTCGACTTTTGTTCGACATATGGGCAACTTGGAACTGTCCCAAACACATTAAAGTTTTAATTTTGTTAAAGATACTTTTATCTAGTGTGACTTGTTGGTGACATTTGGGTTTAGTGCCTTACTCTAGGAATTTGTCAACTGGTCAGTTCAGGGCTTTGAACGTGTGAATTTCAGTTACTGGTCCAACACTCTAACCACTAGGCACAATCATGTCAGCTATCTACACAAAAGGCGCAAATGTTTTGTATCAAACATTTACCCAGTATTTTTATCCTCCCAAGCCCAATTTGCTCTTATAGCCTTGCAAAATCACAGCAATTCCTGGCAGGTTCAGTGGAATGGATGACTGAGGCATGTCTTCTAAGCATATCTCGCCAAGAAACATCCCTTCCAGGACCTCCATGCTTTGAGGAGAGCGCATTCACACATTCACTAGTCAACAACCACAAGCCTGCAGTTGTTTGACCAAGGAGTTTCTGGAGCATGAACAGGCGAGGGAATAGTAAAACATCAAGAGAAAAGTGGTTTGCACATGTAATCAAAGCAATTTGAGAAGTGGCAATTAGTTGACAAAAATGTAATTATTTTCTCAAAAACGTTGTGTATATAAACGTTGTGGAAAAGAGAGATGTTTTTTCAGGGGACTGTGTCATGAGCTGTGACAGTGGGTTTAATGCGTTCTTTCGTTTTCATGGTTTTGCGCTCACATTTACGCAGTTGTGCATCCGTTTGTGTTAGTCTGGAGGAAAAATAGCATTTTCAGTTAAGATAAAAGTAAAATACAAACTGTTGTTTCACTACTTCTCAAGAGGCTCAATAGGTCTTCCCCCATGCCCGAAGTTAATAAGACAGGACATGAGGTGGATGTTTTCTCCTTCCACACAGACTCTTGTGGGTTTGCCTTTCTGTCGGTCACTGACCTCAGAGGTGAAGCTTAAGTCAAGTGTGTTTTCCTGTCTCTGCAGAAACCAACCATATAATCTATATCTGAGGAGTGTTCCTGTATGTCTTCTTTTCAGAGTCAATGTGTCTCTATTAAGCCTTGTGCAAAAGCCCCCATGTACTCTTAATATTGTTTTTATAATCACTGCTTGCATGATGTCTTGAACACTTGCCTATGAAAAGCCAACTGACGTTTACAGTGTCTCCTGAGGTGAAAGTATTTTGGCCCAATGATCATCTGAACATTTTAAACATGGTGATGAAAGATTTGGCCTTGTACAAGAATGGCCATGTACTCCTACATTAACTACCTGGCGTTGCCAGGGCAGCCTCCCCCAGAGCATGGTTCCTCTGTAGGTTCCTTCCTTTCTAGGAGGGTTAGGATTTCTTTAGCCACTGTGCTTCATCATTTGCATTGCCTGCTCATTGAATTGTAAAGCTGGGATTCTGAATAACTTCTGAATAACTGCTGTTGTAAAAATATTTTTATAATATATATTTTTTTGTTTGATCAATTAATCAGAGTGCTTGTTCATTGATTGAAAACAACATACTGTATTTTGGATAATTTATATCCCTGTGCCTGATTGAGGTCTGATCATGTTGGTGTTAAGAAAACAAATGTATGTGAATGTGTGCATACACTGTTTTAATTGGCTGATCGCCTAGAGCAGATTTTCCAAAACCCTGGTCTGTGGACCCTCTGCCGATCCGTGGAGGAATACCTGCTGGTCCTTGACATATCACACATGGAAATGACTGGAGTACATCCCTTCCATTACATGTAACACTCACTTCTGCAGTTTTGGCACAAGAAAGCTAATTAGCTTGAAATAGTAGCCAGTTGTCCTGACCTCACACAGTTCAGAGTAGTGGGTCCTCACCACACACAGTTCAGAGTAGTGGGTCCTCACCACACACAGTTCAGAGTAGTGGGTCCTCACCACACACAGTTCAGAGTAGTGCGTCCTCACCACACACAGTTCAGAGTAGTGGGTCCTCACCACACACAGTTCAGAGTAGTGCGTCCTCACCACACACAGTTCAGAGTAGTGGGTCCTCACCACACACAGTTCAGAGTAGTGCGTCCTCAGCACACAAAGTTTAGAATAGGAGACAGTTGTCCTCACTATGAGGCTTCTGCCTCAATGCTGCTGTATTTATCTATCTCTGATTACTCTTCAGGCAACTCAAATAATGTTCTCAGAAGATTAGGATCTGTCAGCCAAGTGAAACAAACACTGGTACTGTTTTCAAATGAATTTCACAATCAACAACATTAGCCAACTAGCATAGCTATAACTTGCTAATATGCAAAAACAGCAAATACACCCACTGGAACTCATATCTATCAAAAACTAAAGCGGTATATATATATATATATATATTAAATATATTAACAACTATTTGTGCATTCAGAGTTCTGTGCTTCAGCCACCAACCATGGAGGCTGTGCAGAACCTTGAATCTTTCCCACCTAGTTTTCTGTCTAAATCTGGCACTATATGTGTGTCTAAGGTTCACCAGAGGCAACATTTTGTCTTTCATATGCATTTGATTATATTGATGTCTAGTGTTTTCTGCTCGACCCCTGTTCAGTATGTTGTATTGTTGATACCTAATTTCATTTCCAGACACTTCTTCCCAAATTTGTGGAAGGTCTTGCGGAACAGTCTGTTAAACCTAGCCTTCATTAGCCAGTAGTAGACATTGGTTTAATCTGCTTAATCTACCAACCAGTCATCTACTACAACAGCTGAAAGTGCAGCACAGCTAAGCTGTCTCGATAGATACAAGTCTGACTTTGGAAGAACAGTTACTACTTCATTGAAACATGTTCATTGTGATGAAATTTCGTTACTACAGTCGCTATCTTATTAAGGTGACATTGCATTTCATGTTGTATGGTATTAGCTCATATGTTTTTATTATGTATTATGAAGTGGCTGGCTCAGGCAATGTTAAGTGTTTGTTTACCTTAACAAACGTTAGAAACACAGCTACACTTATTGTATTTTGTTTAGATAAAATCAAAAGATCACAATACTTTACGCACTAAGTTGACTCCCATAGAGTTGTACAGTCACTCCTTAAAGGCCAACTGAACGATTGCAGTGCCAGGCTCACATGTGCCCCGACAGCCTGCTGAGGTGTTAGTTAATACCTGAACACAGATACTGTAGTCATTTGCCTCAGCTATACACTAAAACCGATATTATCCACTGAATGCTCACAGTTGGACTCTCACGTCTGCTCTGCAATCTTAGAAGAGGCTGTGCTTGTCCCTTGTGGCTGTCAATCACCATGTGCATATTACAAAAGGGCGCCCAGCCTCGGAGAGAAAGAAGAAAGGGACAGAAGAGGAGAGCGATATAATGGAGGTCGGGGAGGGGTCAGACCTCCGACTTCTTTCTGTGACTGAAGGGACAACCTTGTGTTGTGCTGTGTGGTCGTTCGGAGATGATGGACCAGAGGGCCGGTCAAACAAGGTGCTTGAAACTCGGCTGTTTTTATTACCCGTGGTAAAAGATGGATTTGTTTCTACCTGACTGGCGGTAGTCGGAAAAAACAAACGGATTGTTTCCCTGTGTCCTTTAAAGGGTTTTATGATCTGTCGTGTTATGAGTGATAAAGTGGCACGGCCAGTCTGTGCTGTAATGACTTGGGGGTTACTCACCAGTTGGTGGTTTCCTCTGAACACTTGACTGGGATCTGTTAGGAATTTTCATACCAATGTAAAGGCCAGGATTTTGTTAGGCTAAGATGATTGGAGAGCTGTGCCTAAGGGCATTGTGGGACCTTTAGTTATCTAAATACCTCAAGTGCATGGGTAGTATTAGGATGGCCTATCCTGTTGCTCACTCATGCCTTGTTGTAAATGGACAACCATAGGCTTAGCTGATCTTGGATCTGTGTCTATGGGCAACTGGGAGTAGCTCCAGGCTAGTCAAGCTAGCGACCGATAGAGCAGCTGCTCTCTGGCTCCCAGGCAGCGCGGCAACTGGCCCTGGGCCTACACACACACACACACACACACACTCGCACACACCTTATTATCACATCAGGCCAGTATCATTGGATAAAATTACTCTTGTCGACCCTCAACCAGAAAATGAGCCTTCCGTTGTGACTCATTGCTTTTAAGAGCCCCTAATCTAGTGTGTGTGTGTGTGTGTGTGTGAGGGACTATGTCACTGGATTAGCCCGCAGTAGGAGCTTCCATGAGAGTTCAATTGGGTCATAAAGGTTACTGACGGGGTAATTTGAGCTGTAGCAACAGTCTAGCTACCTTGGTGAAGATGCAGACAGTGCAGAGTGCAGCACTGTCTCTGCCTTAGCAACACCCTACATGGCATCCCAGAGATGTGGTTTCAGGGTTAGAAGTGACCGCTGTCAGGCTGTGTGTCTCCACATCCACAGAGAGTGACTCTCTGAGGCGGATTGCGGATGTCGTCTCTGCTTTGCTTTGGAAGAAGCACATATTTGACCTCCCCGGCGATGTTTTTAGGGAAGGTTATCGATGCGAATGTTTATATCGCGGATTAAACACACTCCCTCATTACTCCCTTGTAATGACGAGGCACGTTTTTCACCAAGGCTGACACACACACGACAGACACACGCAGCACACACAACACAGGCATGCTCATGCTGTACTGTACAGACAGTCGCACACAGTGGATCTACAGGAAGGTACATCCCATCCTCTGAGCTCATGGAGATCACATGCTGGAGTTTGAAAACAGATACCATGTTTCCAGGACTTTCACTTTCATCGCAAAATCTCGAACTCTGTCTAATCCTAAATTTAACATAACTAACCCTCCAGGAGGGTGCCATCTTACTGTATGCATGCGGTCTGTCTTGCCATCAGGCTCCATTGGGTCAGTGGTTTTCTGACGGTGTTGACATGGTGCCAGCTATGTACTGACTCTCAGAAAGGTCTCCCTCATCCTGCCACGTCTGCGTCTGTGGGTACTGAAGGTAGTCTGTGGCTACTGAAGGTAGTCTTTGTACAATGTTAACTTCCAGACTTGCTCTTCATAGACCCTCTGCACCAGAGCAGAATTTGATGACTCTGTAATATTGAGTTACATTCAAAAGACAAAAGCCAAGTCGATACGGAGAAAGACCTCCCGGTCTTCTGCCATCATGTCCTGGAGTGGCATCGGCAGCCTGTTGCGTGTCGTCTGTAAATGAAATGATTCACAGGAGTCAAGTAAAGTACTCTATGCACATTGCATACATTTTTCACCCCGGCCAGAATTTTTTTCCTGTCTAAGAAAATCTATCATCAGTGTCCTTGGTGTGTCTTTGCATCTGTTTAAAAATCCCTCTTCTTGGTGCAGTGGGGGGGGGGGGTGCCCTTTTTACTTTGCATCGATAGATTGAACAAACGTCCTATTTGACAAGGCTACTGGCTGCCTCGCTCCCACAGCCCTTTGATGGGCAACGTAAACACGTTTCATTCCATCAAATGAAATTGAGAAGATGTCAGACATTGGCTGTGCTCCAGTGATTGACCCTGACACAATGACTCCTCCTCCTTCTCACACTCCTTGGCTTCCTGTCTTTCTCCCCCCGTTGCCCTCTTTTCCCACCACTCTCGCATCCTCACCCGAACACTCACACACACCTGTCTATTCGGGGTTCGAATCAGAGGGTTTGTTCATTGTTTACAACAGCTCTGATGAAGTTTAGATTTCAGTAATGAGAACAGAGCAGTTCCAGCAGGGTCTAGGAGAAGTGGATTTGTTCAGCTTTTCGAGACCAGAGTGCTGCTAGCAGGAAGGCCATAGAGCTCTAGGCTATTATTTAACATAATATAACTGCCAGTTATCCACTTAACATGGTCTACAATGTTACTTAACGTGAGATTGTTGCAGTCAGACATTTCCCCAGTTGTCTCTGACTAAATGCATATGGTGGCGTTTACATTTCTAGGAATTCATCATATCAGCGCCATTCAATTGTAATTAATTAGAATCTAATTCTCAGTGACCAGACCTTGCTTATTGTTATGAGGCAGGTGCGTCATTGACCACTCAATTACATTTCAACCATCCTTGCCGATACTAATTACAATAACACAAGCTACGTGGAATTGCAGTTGACGGAGATAATGACACGCTCTCTCTGTCTCCGTTCCGTCATTCAAGTGCGTTTACTTTATTTTCACCCGTCTCTGATCAGGAAAACTAACCCCCCCCCCCCTGTGCTTGTGTTCCTCAGGCGGAGCTGACGGGCATTAAATGGCGGTGTTACAGCTTCCGCGGCGGGGGCGAGTACGGGCCGGTCATTTCGGCGCCGGCCCAGGATGACCCGGTGCTGCGGAGCTTCATGCGCTGCGTTCAGGCCAACCTGCTGTGTGTGTGGCGGCGCAAGGTCAAGCCGGATGCCAAGGAGCTGTGGATCTTCTGGTGGGGAGACCAGCCCAACCTCACGGACATCATCCACCAGGAGCTGGAAGGTGAGCCCAACACTACGTCTCCTCACATCCTCCGGTAGACCGTGCCCTCCCAGCCT